>JAAAKG020060112.1:0-17887 GCA_010014905.2 Druon quercuslanigerum | reverse complement strand
AAAATTTTTCAACTAAAGAGATAAATTTTTAACTAAAAAGGTAAATTTTGAACCAAAGAGATAAATTTTTAACTAAAAAGCTAAATTTTCAACCAAAGAGATAAATTTTAAACTAAAATATTGAATCATTAACGGGAATAATTAAATTTTTATTAGGAAAATTAATTTTGAACCCAGGAAAAACAGATTTTTTAGAAAATTATTTAAATCTCCAATCAAAAAGATAACTTTTCTACAATGTCGAATCATTTTTAAGCAAATATTAAAATCTTCAAATTAAAGAGATAAATTTTCAACTAAAGAGATAAATTTTCAACCAAAGAGATAAATTTTAAACGAAAATAGTAAATCATCAACGGCATTAGTTAAATTTTCTTTCGGAAAATTTATTTTAAATCAACCAAAAACAATTCTTTGACAAATTTGTTCAATTTTCAATTAAAAGGATAAATTTTTAAATAAAATGAAGAATCTTCATCTAAAAAGAGGGAAAATCTTCATCTAAAAAAATGAATAATGTTCATCTAAAAAAATGACTGTTTAACAAAATTATTAAATTTTTTACCGAGTAGAATCATTTTCTGTAAAAATAGCTGAATTATTAAGGAAAAATGTCAGAGATAATATTTCAGCCAAAACAGATTTTAATTTTTAAAAAAAATTATTGACACCAAGAAAAAGAAAAAGAAAACCTTGACAAAATAAATGAATTAATAATTAAAAAGAAAAAAAGTTTTTCTAAACAAGTTATTTATTTTTCAATCACAGAGATCAAACAAGATTTTAATTTTGAAACAAAAACAGATAAAGTTAAACAAAAAAGAAAGAAATTTTTCACTTTTCAACCAAATGGGAGACTTTTTAACAAAATTGTTTCATTTTAAAACAGTAGATTATTTTTAATCAAATAGTTAAATTTGTATCCAAAAATAAAAAGTTTTGTTTTTTATTAAAAAAAGTAATCTTTTACCATAAAAAAATTACAGAACATAGTTACGTTTTTAACAAATGAGATAAATTTTCGACTGAAGTAATGAATCTTTAACTGAAATAGTTTAATTTTTCATAAAAAATACATTTTAACTGAAAAACAATGATTTTTTAACAATTTAGTTAAATTTTCAATCAATTTAAAGCATTTTCTACGAAGAAGAATAACTTTTAACTCAATATTAAAATTTTAAACCGAACAGGTAATTTTAAACTAAATTAATTAAACTTTAACTGGAATATTTGTATTTTAAGTGCAAAAATTAATTTTGAACTAATTGAAAACAATTTTATAACAAATAACTAAAATATTCTATGAACGACTTGAATTTTGAAATTAAATTAAGAACCTTCATCGAAAAAAATGACTCGTTTAAAAAATTATGGAATTTAAAAAAAAAAATTTTTAACAGATTTTAATTTTTAATTAAAAAAAATGGAATTTAACCAAAAAAACAGCCTTCAACAAAATAGTTGAAGCATTAATCAAAAAGAAAAAACTATTTTCCAACGTTAAAATTGGTTAATTTTTAAACAGAGAGACCATAGAAGATTTTAATTTTAAATCAAGAAACAGTTGAAGTCAAACAGAAACAACAATTAAAAAAAAAATAGTGGAATTCTTAATCTGATGAATTTTTAACAACACAGTTGAGTTTTTAATCCTACAAGATACCTTTTAACAATTTTTTTTTATTTTTGATCAAATAGTTACATTTTTAACTCAAAATAAAATAGTTTCATTTTTAATTAAAAAACTAATTGTTAGATATTTACTAAATTTTACTAAATTGTTAGATATTTAGTTTAAAAATAGATTTTTAAAGAAAAAAAGCGATTTTTTGACAAATTAGCCAAATTTCCAATCATTTTTTACCTAATAGTAAAATCTTCATCTAGAATATTGAAATTTTTTATATAAAAATATAGTATTGACTGTAAAACCACGATTTAAAAAAAATAGTTAAATTTTCAATTAGAGTAATGAATTTTCAACTAAGTTCAAAAACTTTCATTAAAAATGTATTTTTAAGCAAATTGTTGAATTTTCTACAAAAAACATTTAGTTTTGGAAAAAGAAAATAAAAAGGATAAATCTTCAATAAAATAGCTGAATCAAAAATCTGAGTTTTCAGCAATACAGAAATACAATAAAATATAAATACAAAAATACAGTACAATACAACTTTTTTTTAAATATTTTATAAATTTTTGGAAATCTTTCAAAGTTTAAAGTAACTTTAATTCGTTTAAAACTTCAAATATTCCTGAATATATTTTAAACTGACTAGAACTATTCCTAAAATTGTCTTCAAATTTTTCTAAATCATTCCTTAACATCAATTTCTCGATGTAACTAATTATTGAAAAATTTTCCTGTCTTCTGAGGAAAAATATTTTATAATTTTAACTTTAATTTATAATTTTATAAATTTTATTATTTTATAATATTTTATAATTTATAAATTCTTAAACAACTTTAAATTTCTTCAAATCTTGAAGACCTAAATTTTCACTAAAACGATTTGACTATTTTAATATTTTAATTTATTTTAAAATATTTTTAGAACTTTCTTAATGTCTTTTTGAAGATATCAATTTTTTTTTATTTCGAAAAAATTCTTGTCTTGAAAAAAAAACTTTAACATTAAAAAATTCTTTTTTGACAAGTTTGGAAATCTTTTTAAATATTCCTAGAAAATGAATATTGTTAAATAAAAGAATGATTTTTAATTTTTTCTAGAATTTTAGGGAAAAAATTATTGAATAAAAAATTATGATGATTATTATTAACCTTTCAAGATCATTAAAAGATTCCTTTTTTTAATAATATACGTTTCAATTGCACATTTTTTATAACTTTTAAGATTCTTAATTATTTTTGAATCTCTCTAAAGCTTCTAAATTTCCCAAATAACTTCTAAACTGACTCGCATTATTCCTCAAATTTTCCTAAAATCCTTCGAATTTTCTTTTCAATTTTTTTGTTCAAATTCAGTTTCTCTCTTCTAGTCTGCAGCGACATTCTGTTTCCAAATGAACACCCTGCAGAAAATATATCTCAAAATATATACAATGTTTATTGGTTTTGCTTCTGAGATTGGTTCAATAATCTCTTTCCTAGAATTTTATTTTTATTTCCGGTGCAAGTCGCCGGTTAACCAATAAAATACACGAATCGTTACCTTTAACACACATTCATTCAATGTTATCGATTTATTTACGACCTTACCCAATGTCCGGTCACAAAGTACTTCATCAAAATTCCCGTTATAGGTCTGCGCGTTCACAGGAATTCAGTGGACAAGTGTTAATTCACCGTCAACGAATGCCGACAGGTTGCACGAAGAGAAATTACCCCACACTTTGTGTCTGTTTTAGAAACAGAATATTGCAACGTAAATTGTACATTGCAAATTATAAATGTCAAGTTGAGGATGAAAAACATTTTAGGCCAAAATTGGTCAAAGTAGGCGCCATGCAACTACAAAAGAGGGTATTGTAGCTTACCAGAACGTTTATTTACTTTTTTAAATCCTTTTCTGCCTACCAATTTCCCCCTCTCCCATCTCCTCTACTGTTGAGTTAATTCCACTCACCAATTTTGACTTTCCACTCTCCACTCTTCACTCTCCACTTTCCACCCTTCACTCTCCACTCTCCATTCTCTACCCTTGACTCTTGACTCTTGACTCTTGACTCTTAACCCTTCCCTCTTTACTCTTCACTTCTCCAATCTTTGACCTCAATCTATTTCGTACTGTCTACTCCTCTCATTCCTCCACTGGTCCACTCTCCTCTTACCACTCCACTTTCTACCTTTTACTCTCTAAGCTCCACTTTCCAATTTACTTATATATAGACTCGTGAACACTCACTCGTCCACTCTTTGATTCTCCAGGCTCCACTGTACTCCTCAAATCCAATCCCGACTGCCTGCTTTACTCACTCCTAGACTCGTCCACTCTCCACTTTCTAATCGACTAATACCTACACTTCAGCACTCTTACTCCTCCATGCCCACTCCTTCTTTCGTCTAATTATTTTATTCTAGAATCTTTACTCTACTTCTCCAGTCCATCCCCAACTAGCCAGTCCATTCACCCCTCCACTCGAAGACTCTTCACTTCCCTCTTTACTCTTAAGTTTCTAGTCAACTCCACTTTCCAATCGTCTCTCCAATTTTGACTCTCTATACTCCAGTCTCCATTCTCCACTCTTCACTCTTGAGTCTCCACTATCCACTCTCCACTCTTTACTGTTCACTCCCGACTATTGACTCCTCACTTTTTACTTCTCACTTCTCTACACTTTAACATCAATCTATTCTGTACTGCCTACTCCTCTCTTTCCTCCACTGGTTTACTCTCCTCTTACCACTCCACTTCCTACCTTTCACTCTCTAAGTCTTCTTTCTACTTTACTTATGTATGGTCTCGTGAACTCTCACTCGTTCACTCTTTGATTCTCCAGGCTCCACTGTACTTCTCGAATCCATTCCCTACTACACGTTCGACTCACTCCTACACTCTCTACACTTTCTACGCGAATAATTCCTGCACTTGAGCACTCTCATTCTTAAACGCCCACTCCTCAATTCGTCCACTTATTTTTTTCTACAATATCCACTCTACTCCTCTAATCCATTCCCAATTGCCCAGTCCATCCACCCTTCTACTCGACCACTCTTCACTTGCCTTTTTATTCTTAAGTTTCCACTCCACTCCACTTTCTAATCGTCTCTCGAATCTCGTCTGTCTATTCTCTACACTCTACTCTCAAATATCCACTCTCCACTCTTCACTCTTTACTCTTCACTCTCCGCTTCTGACTCTCCACTTTCCGCTTTCGATTCTCCACTCTTCACTCTCCACTCTTGACTCCCCACTCTTCACTCTTCACTCTTGACTCTCCACTCTCCACTTTACACTCTCCAGTCTTCACTCTTTACTCGCCGCCCTCCACACTTCACTCTTCAATCTTCACAGTTTAAAGAGTGTTTGTGTTGAAAATGAAACTGTCTCTTAAAAAATTCGTCTTTCCTCATTGGAATTTTAATTTCTTGTTGAAAATTCTTCTTTTTTGGCTTAAAAGTCTACTGCTTTTGCAAAAGTTCAACTTTTAGCTTAAAAACTTAACTATTTTGTTGATAAATCGTTTATTTGAGTATACAATAAATATTGTTTGTTAAGAATTTACCTATTTCTTTAAGGAGTCGACTATTTTCTCAAAAAATCATTTTTCTGCATTAAAATCAACTAGCTTATACGACATTTTTATTTTGGTCTAAATTTTTTCGTTTACTAAAAATTTAAGTGTTCCATTTTTAGTTGTAAATTTCTCTTCTTTAATTGAAAATGGAAATATTTTGTTGAAATTAAAATCAACTTATAAAAAATCATTTAATTTCTTAAACATTTAACTATTTCCTTGAAAATCATTTTCTTTGCCTGAAAATTAATTTTTCATACAAAAAATTTAACTATTTCATTCGTGGTTGAAAATAGAGAGACTCTTGACTCTTCACCCTTTACTCTTCACTCTTTACTTCTTACTTCTCCAATCTTTAACATCACTCTATTCCGTACTGTCTACTCCTATCATTTCTCTACTGGTCCACTCTCCTCTTACCACTCCACCTTCTACCTTCCACTCTCTAAGCTCCACTTTTCAATTTACTTATATATAGACTCGTGAACTCTCACTCGTTCACTCTACGCCTCAAATCCATTCACAACTGTCCAGTCCGTTCACCCCTCCTTTTTAACATGACCCTCTTTTCCTCTTAACTTCACCCTTTACTCTTAAGTTTTCACTCCACTACACTTTCCAATAGTCTCTCCAATCTCGACTCTCTATTCTCCACTCTCCACTCTAGACTCTACACTCTCCACTCTTTACTCTTTACTCTCCACTATCCACTTTCCACGTTCCACTCTCGACTCTTGACCCTTTACTCTTGACTCTTCATTCTTCACTCTTTACTCTTCAGTCGTCACTCTTTAGTTCTCACTCCTCACTTATTCACTCTTTAACTTCAATCTATTCCGTATTATGTACTTCACTCCTTCCTCCAATGGTCCACTATCCTCTTACGACTCCACTTTCTACCTTCCACTCTCTAGGCTCCACTTTCCAATTTATTTACGTATAGACTCGTGATCTCTCACTTGTATACTCGATGGTTTTTCAGGCTCCACTGTACTTCTCGAAACTATTCCCTACTGCCCGCTTGACTCACTCCTACACTCGTCTATTCTACACTTTCTATTCGACTAATACCTGCACTCGAGCACTTTCACTACTCCAGGCTCACTCCTTTATTCATCCACTTATTTTTTCTTTGATCTTCACTTCATTACTCCAATCTATTTCAAACTGCCCCGAGAATTCACCCTTCCTTTCGTATACTCTTCTCTTGCCTCTTTACTCTTAAGTTTTCACTCCACTACACTTTTAAATCGTCTCTACAATCTCGAATCTCCACCAATTCTCCACTCTTTAATCTGCACTCTTCACTCTTGACTCTCCACTCACTACCCTTGACTCTCCACTTTCCACTCTCTACTCTCCACTCTCCACTCTCCACTCTTTTGTCTGTACTCTTCACTCTCTACTCTTGACTCTCCACTCTCCACTCTCCACTCTTCACTCTCCACTCTTCACTCTCCACTATTCACTCTCCACTCTTCACTCTCCACTCTTGACTCTCCATTTTCCACTTTACACTTTCTACTCTCCAGTCTTCACTCTTTGCTCTCCACCCTCCACACTCCACACTTCACTCTTTAATCTTCACAGTTTGAATAGTGTTTGTGTTGAAAATGAAACTTTTTCGTTAAAAATTTATCTTTTCTCAATGAAATTTTAATTTCTTGTTAAAAAATATTTTATTTGACTAAAAAATAAATCTAGTTTGTTTAAAATTTATCTATTTGTTTAAGGACTCAACTATTTTCTCAAAAAATCTTTTTTCTGCGTTAAAATCGACTAGCTAATAAATCGTTTTTATTTTGTCTAATTTTTTTTTGTAACTGAAAATTTAAGCATTCCATTTTTAGTGTCAAATTTCTCTACATTAATTGAAAATGCAAATATTTTGTCAAAATTCAAATCAACTTATAAAAAGTCATTTAATTACTTAAAGATTTAACTATTTCCTTAAAAATCATTTTCTTTGCCTGAAAATCTTTTTTGTATACCTGAAAATTAATTTTTCATATTAAAAAACTAACTATTTCATTCGTGGTCGCAAATAGAGAGTTTTTAGTTTAAAATCCAAATATCGGGTTGAAAATTCATGAGTTTTGTTTTAATTTATATTATCGGCCAAATAATAATATAGTTTGTTAAATATTCACCCACTTTGTTTAAAATTATTTCTTTTCGTTTGAAAATTAATTTTCCTTACTAAAAATTAAACTATTTCATTCCTGGTTGAAAATTGATATTACTCAGTTAAAAATTCGAATATATGGTAAGAATTTGTTAAATATTCATAACTTTGATCGAATACGAAACTATTTTGTTAGAAATTTGTTTAAAAATAATTTTTTAGAGGAAGAATTAAACTATTCCATTTTTGTCAACAATTAATCGTTGTTAATTTGATCTACTTATTATAATTTATAAAAAGAATTCATATCATATAAATTGGTTTTAAATTTAAACCAATTTAAAATATTAAATATTTTTGAATCAATTTTTATAACAATTGAACAAAAATAAATTGAGTTTAATAAAACAAATTGTTTATTGAAAGTACAAGAGTTCGGTCAAAGCCTAATCTGTTTTTGTACTGGATTTCATTTTTTTAAATTTCTCTTTCTTGGCTAAATAAAAAAAAATTTATATCAAGAGAAAAATATTTTTTGGTCTAAATACCATTTATTACATTTGTTGTTCAGAATTTAGTATTTTTTATTTGAAATTGAACTACTTTTATGAGTATTGAACTCCTTCGTTAAAAATTCATTTTTTTCAATGTTCTTTTTAATCTTAAAACTCAACCATTTTTTTTTAAACGAATGTGTTTTAGATATTCATACAACCAGAAAGAAATCTTTATATTTTTAATTTTAAAAAAGAACATTTTTTTAAGAGGGGAAATGAGGGGAGGAAAGGTGAGAGAAGTAAGAGAATTTAGTGGAAGGGGAAGTTGGGGAAATATGGGAATATTATGACAGAGGTAGCAGAGGAAGTTGGAGGAAATTAGGGGACCGGATGTGGAGGAAATGACCGGAAGTGAGTAAATTGGTATTAGGGGGATTATGAAAAGTAAGGAAAGTGATGGAAAGTAAGAAGTAATTGGGAGAGATAAATTAAAGAAAGTAATGTAAAATGAGAAGAGGGGTTAGCGAAAATGAGGGGAAATTTTAAATAATGTGAGTAGAGAAATTAGGGGAAGGGACTGCAAGTGAGGGCGGAGTAGAGGAATTTATCAAAAATTAGAAAGGCGAATTAGGGGAAAGGAAGGTAAGCAAGGGGAAGAATGGGAAGAAGATTATTAGAAATAAGGAATTGGGTGAGGGGAAGTAAAGAAAGGGGATAGTAACTAGGGGAAGAGGGGGTATTAATCGGGGAAGCAGAGATCAAAGAAATTCCTAATGTCTTTTCAGACTAGATGGAGTTAAGAACTAACAAATTTTTTAATTAAATTTTTTTACAGAACTTCCGACTGCCTGTCGTCTGCTTTTCCCTTAAGCTACTAGAGACATCAAAACAAGAATCCTGTTTCTGAAATACACGCATTCGTATTCCAGATCCTACTAGCCAAAATTTTCAAGAAATCTGTATTATCATCAGAGGATAACAGAAATTCTTAACGATTTTTCAGACTAGACGGAGCTATGAATTGAAAAAAAGGATTTTAAATTTTTCTGAAAAAGATCTTCTTCGCTCATAGCTCCATCTAGTCTGAAAAGACGTTAGGATTTCTGTAATTCTCTGGTCATAATAAAGACTCGTTAAAAAAATTGACTTGTAACACCTGGCATCATAATGCGTGTATTTCTGAAAAAAGGATTCTTGTTTCTATCTCTCTAGTAGCTTAATGGAAAATCACACGACCGGCAATCGCAAGTTCTGTGGTTCGATTCCCAGCGCAGCAAAGGAGAATATCTTTTTTTTTAAATATAAATTTTGAACTCAATTATTTTCTGAACCGCCTTTAAATAATTTCAAAAAAATTGCAATCGTTTTTTCAGATATTTTTCTCTATCTCGCGTTGTTATGCTAAGAAAGGGACATTCTTTTTCTTATTATTTTTTATGGCTAAAGCAAAATGTCCAGAAAGTTTTCTTTTAGATTTTTTTCGTATCTCGTAACTTTTGCCGTAATATTGGATTTTTCGATTTACTGCATATTACTTACGATAAATAAAAACAAAATTGCAAATCCTATTGGAAAATGTTTAAAAGACATTTGGTAGGATTTTTCAAAAGCTATTTTTTCTTTTTGAGATTTTTTTCTCATTTTGCGTCGTTTAGCCATTTTAATACTTTTTCAATCATAAATAATGATATTGTAATAAATAATTAATAATTTGTATCTCTTTTTTTTTGCCAATAACTTTTTTTATCAATTTTTTTTCTTACCTTTTGTCGTTTTTACAAAAATTTTTCATTTTCTTTTTTAATTCCATTTTTATGATAAAAACCAAAACTAGGTCTTCTATCATTACAAATTTTTAGCCCTTTTAAGGACAAACAATTTTTTTGAATAATTTTTGTTGTAACTTCTGCCGCTTTTCTACAAATCTTTATTTATTTTTTATTTTGAACGTTATTTTTCACGAATAAAACAAAAAGTACGCATCCTATCAAAAACTCATTGATTACGAATTTTTAGATCTTGTTAGTATCACAATTTTTGTTAACTCATCTTTTTTCATATCCTGCACAGTATTACCAAAAAATTAAATTTTTGATTTTGCATTATTTTTCATGCGATCAAAATTTAAATTTTGGATTTTTAAAGAAAATTCAAGAAGTCGTTATGATAATCTTGAGGGGCTGTAAAAAAGCAATGTTTTTTTTTATTGTGACTTTTTTTCATATCGTGCGTTTTTTGGCTTAAAATTTGGATTTTCCTTTCATTTTTAAAATTTTGAAAATGCTATAATTCTTAGAATATTCTTTTTATCGAAAAAAGTAATTTAAACACATTGTTTGACTTTTCTAATACTATAAATATCTGTTAATAGAATTTTTAAATTCAGAAAAAAAGTGGTCTCAAAAAATTTCAAAGTGCGGTAACTTTTTGAATTTTCATCAAAAATGGCTGGTGAACGAACTTGTCCTTTCTTTTAGGGCCTAAAAGAAGTCTGCCAAAAATCGACTTCATCCGTTCATTTTTCCGAGAGTTATCATGTTTACGGACGGACAGACAGACAGACATTATCGTAAAAACTTCATTTTCGGATTCAGGGTTTTTCATAAATGATGAAAATGGAAAAATTAATTTAAAAATAGTTAATATTAGTAAGAACCTTGGGTGGAAACTTTGAAAAAAATCAGCAATAAAGAGTTTCCTATTCCATCCACCTACACCCTGAAATATTAAATAAATTTATGTAAAAAGCCAACTAAGTAAAGTAAACAAAAGGATTTAATTAAATCTCTAAAGGCACGCAGTTTTTAAGTGCGTACGTGATATTCTCGCACATGTTCATAAAAACTGACCCACCATAAAACGTGTAATGGGTGCCCCATTAAAAGTTTTTCTTCATTTTAATTTTCCACATTTCTAAGCGGCATGGGTTTCCATTTACATTTTCCGATTAATTAAATACTTTTTCTAGATTTCTTACCGCGGTCTGTGGCATTGTGTGGAGCGTGACATTTAAGAGAGTTTAAGAACTCTGATCGACTCGTAAATCTTCTCCTGCCGTTCACTGCATGAATTTAAATTATTATCGAGCCCCTTAAATCCCTTCACGCATGGCATAAAACGGATAAAATTTTCACCGGGGAATAAAAGCAGTCGAAAATTAGACGTAAAATGATACCCTCTCAGCTGTAATATGATCTATATTTCATGTTTATACTGAGAGAGAAACCATTCTTAAAAAAGTCGTCTAGCGGAAGTAAATCATATTGGACTACCCTGGATTATTTCTTTATGAAAATATCCTCCGGTTACACGCTCAGTTGTAATATGATCTATAAGCTTCTGAATAATCTTTTATTTTCATGTCGGATTATTTTAAGATTCCGTAGAATACTTAAAAGATTTTTTATCAAAGGGGGAAATAATTCTTAAAAATGCGACTTAGAGGGGGTCAACTTTTTGGAATACCCTGGATTACTTCTTTATACAAAATTACTTTAGATATACCACCAGCTGTAATATGATGTATATTTTATTTTTATAGTGAGGGGGCAACAATTCTTTAAAATGTGGCCTGCCGGAAGTAAATGATATTTGATTACTCTGGATTAATTCTTTATAAAAAATTCCTCTGGTTATACGCTCAGCTGTAATATGATCAATAAGCTTCCTCATAATATTTTACCTTGATGAGTGTTAATTTTAAGCTTCCGTGGGATATTTAAAAACATTGTTAGCAAAGTGGGAAACAATTTTTGAAAATGTATTCCAATGGACTTGAATTTTTTGGATTACCCTGGATTACCTTGTTGTAAAAAATTACTTTGGATATACCCTTAGCTGTAATATGATCTATATTTTATTTTTATACCGAGAGGGCTACAATTCTTTAAAATTTGGCCTAGCGGAAGTACATCATATTAAATTACCCTGCATTAATTCTTTACACAAAATTCCTCTGGTTAAACGCTCATCTGTAATATAATTAATAAGCCTCCGAATAGATTTTTACTTTGATGGAATTACTTCTTCATAAATATTCATAATTTGAGCTTCCGTAGAATATTAAAAAAAATGTTTATCAAAGTGGGAAACAATTCCTAAAAAAAATTGCCCAGTAAAGTTCAATTTTTGGGATTACCCTGGATTACCTTATAATACAAAATTACTTTGGATATACCTTTAGCTGTAATATGATCTATATTTCATTTTTATACGGCGGGGACAACAATTGTTTAAAATTTGCCCAGACGGAAGTAATTTATATTAGATTAGCCTGGATTACTTGTTTACACAAAATTCCTCTAGTGACACTCTCAGATGTAATATGACCTATATATTTTTTTTAATTAAGAGGGAAAAAATCTTTAAAATGTGGCCTATCGGAATAAAATTATATTGGATTACCCTGAATTACTTATTTATAAAAAATTCCTCTGGTTACACGCTCAGTTGTAATATGATCTATACCCTTCCACATAATGTTTTATTTTGATCTACCGTAGAATATTTAGAAAAATTGTTATTAGAGGGGGAAACAATTCCTAAAAAAGTGGCCTTGTGAAGGTCAATACTGAGGGGGCGAAAATTCTGTAAAATGTGTCCAAACGGAAATAATTTATATTAGATTACCCTGGACTACTTATTTATAAAAAATTCCTCTAGTGACACTCTCATCTGTAATATGATCTATATTTTATTTTTATACTGAGGAGGCAACAATTCTGTAAAATGTAGCTTGATGAAATTAAATTATATTTGATTACTCTAGATAAATTCTTTATTCAAAATTCCTGTGGTTACGCGCTCAGCTGTAATATGATCTATAAGCTTCCGCATAATGTTTTACCTTGATGCCTTATAATTGTAAGCGTCCGTGGAATATTTAAAAATATGGCAAACAATTCCTAAAAGTGTGGTCCAATGGACATGAATTTTGTGGATTACCTTGGATTACATCGTTATAAAAAATTATTTTGGACATCTCTTCGCTGTAATATGATCTATATTT
The DNA here is from genome assembly GCA_010014905.2 of Druon quercuslanigerum. Lineage (NCBI taxonomy): Eukaryota > Metazoa > Arthropoda > Insecta > Hymenoptera > Cynipidae > Druon > Druon quercuslanigerum. The sequence continues at coordinate 5,055 of JAAAKG020060112.1, read as the reverse complement.
CATTTTTAAACGGAGGGGGCAATAATTCTTCAAAATTTAGTCTAACGGGAGTAAAGTATATTGGATTGCCCTGGATTCCTTTTTTATAAAAAAAATCCTCTGGTTACACGCTCAGTTGTAATATGATCTATACCCTTCCACATAATGTTTTATTTTGATCTACCGTAGAATATTTAGAAAAATTGTTATTAGAGGGGGAAACAATTCCTAAAAAAGTGGCCTTGTGAAGGTCAATACTGAGGGGGCGAAAATTCTGTAAAATGTGTCCAAACGGAAATAATTTATATTAGATTACCCTGGACTACTTATTTATAAAAAATTCCTCTAGTGACACTCTCATCTGTAATATGATCTATATTTTATTTTTATACTGAGGAGGCAACAATTCTGTAAAATGTAGCTTGATGAAATTAAATTATATTTGATTACTCTAGATAAATTCTTTATTCAAAATTCCTGTGGTTACGCGCTCAGCTGTAATATGATCTATAAGCTTCCGCATAATGTTTTACCTTGATGCCTTATAATTGTAAGCGTCCGTGGAATATTTAAAAATATGGCAAACAATTCCTAAAAGTGTGGTCCAATGGACATGAATTTTGTGGATTACCTTGGATTACATCGTTATAAAAAATTATTTTGGACATCTCTTCGCTGTAATATGATCTATATTTCATTTTTAAACGGAGGGGGCAATAATTCTTCAAAATTTAGTCTAACGGGAGTAAAGTATATTGGATTGCCCTGGATTCCTTTTTTATAAAAAAAATCCTCTGGTTACACGCTCAGTTGTAATATGATCTATAAGCTTCCGCATAATATTTTACCTTAATGCCTGATAATGTTAAGCTTCCGTGGCACATTTGAAAAAATTGTTATCAAAGTGGGAAACCATTCCTAAAAAAAGTGGCCAAGTGAAGGTAAATTTTTTGGATTGCCCTGGATCACCTCATTATAAAAAGTTACTTTTGATACTTCCTCAGCTGTAATATGATCTATATTTCATTTTTATATGGAGGAGACAACAATTCTTCCAATTTGGCCTAACGGAAGAAAATTATATTGGATTACCTTGGATTACTTCTTTATATAAAATTCCTCTAGTGACACGCTCAGCTGTAAAATGAACTAAATTACATTTTTATACTAAGGGGGGAACAATTCTCAAAAATATAGCCAAACGGAAGTAAATTATATTGGATTACCCTGAATTACTTCTTTATACAAAATTCCTCTAGTGACAGTTTAAGCTCCTATGAAATATTAAAAAAAGTTATAATTAAAGACGGAAAAAATTCTTAAAAATTCGGGCCGGTGGAGGTCAATTTTTTGGATTACCCTGGATTATCTCGTTATACAAAATCACTTTAAATATACCCTCAGCTGTAATATGATCTATATTTCATTTTTATACTGAGGGGGCAAAAATTCTTTAAAATTTGACCTAATGCAAGTAAATTATATTTGATTACTCTGGATTAATTATTAATAAAAAATTCCTCTGGTTACACGCTCAGTTGTAATATGATCTATAAGCTTCCGCAGAATATTTTATTTTGATGTCGGATTATTTTTGAATTCCGTAGAATACTTAAATGATTTTTCATTAAAGGGGGAAATAATTCCTAAAAATGCTGAAATAAATTATATTGGATTACCCTTAATTACTTATTTATAAAAAATTCCTCTGGTTACATGCTCAGTTGTGATATGTTCTATACGCTTCCGCATAATGTTAATTTTAAGCTACCGTGAGATATTTACAAAAAAATTGTTATCAAAGTGGAAAACAATTCCTAAATAAGTAGCCCAGTGAAGGTCAATTTTTTGGATTACCCTGGAATACCTCATTATATAAAATTACTTTCGATATACCGACAGATGTAATATGATCCATATTTTATTTTTATACTGAGGGGACAACAATTTTTGAAAATTTGGCCAGATGGAAGTAATTTATATTAGATTACCCTGGATGACTTCTTTATACAAAATTCCTCTAGTAACACGCTTAGCTGTAATATGATCTATATTTTATTTTTATACTAAGGGGGCAACAATTCTGTAAAATCTGTCTTGACGGAATTATATTATATTGGATTACCCTGAATTACTTCTTTATACAAAATTCCTATAATTACACGCTCCATTGTAATATGATCTAGAAGCTTCCGCATAATATTTTATTTTGATGCCGAATTAATTTTAGCTCCCCTGAAATATTTTTAAAAATTGTTAATAAAGAGGGAAATAATTCTTAAAAATGCGGGACAGTGTAGGTCAATTTTTAGGATTACACTGGATTATATCTTTATATAAAATTACTTTACATACACTGTCAGCTGTAATATGATCTATATCTTATTTTTATACTGAGGGGAAAATAATTCTTTAACATGTGGCCAAACTGAAGTAAATTATTTTGGATTACTCTGGATTAATTTTTTATACAAACTTCCTCTGATAACACGCTCAGCTGTAATATGATCTATAAGCTTCCGAATAATTTTTTTACTTTGATGCCTGATTATTTTGAGCTTTCTTGAGGATTAGAAATTTTTTTCCACAAAGTGGGAAACAATGCCTAAAAATGCAACCTAGTGGAGGTGAATTTTTCGAATTCCCTGGATTACTCTTCATAAAAAATTACTTTGTATATGCTCTCAGTTGTAATATAATCTATATGGATCCTTTATACTATTTTATTTTTAGGTCAGATTTTTTGAACCTTCGTTGAATATTTAAAAATTTTTGCAATTTGCAAATCAAATAATTTGCAATTAAACAACAAAATTGTTAATTTTTTAACAAAATGAATTATTTTTCAGGCAAACAGTTAACAGGTAATTGAATTGTTTATAGATTAGTTAAATTTTTAACGAAACAGTTGAATTTCCAATAATTTAGTGAAATGTTTAATGAAGTAGTTGAATTGTTAACAATTTAGCTTATTTTTTCACAGTAGAAAATAAACTTTAATGAAATTAATTGAATTTTGAACTGGAAAACGTAAATTTTTTAACAAAAAAAAATCAATTTTTAAGCAGGAAGATTAAATTAAAAAATTTCTGCCAAAAATGAACTAGATAATTTTTTAGTTGAACAATTAACATTCAGAAAAAAATAATTTTTGTATAAAATTATTGATTTTCAACAGAGATATTTAAACTTTCACTTAAAAAATAATTTTCTTTACCAAAAAGTAATAATTTTTTATGAAAATACTATACTTTTAAACAAGAAAAAAAAAAATTCGAATAAAATGGTTACATTTTTTACATAATAGTTGAATTTTCTACTAGAAAGAAAAAAACTTTTAATGAAATAATTAAATTTTTATAATTAATATGTAAATTTTGTCACATAAAATTAAATAGTTACTATTTCATTTTTTTAACAAAGCTGTTCAATTTTTAATCCACCAGTGAACCCTTAACGGAAATAGTTTAGGTCTCAGTAAAAAAAATTCAAATAAAAAATAATAAATAAATAAAATATTTCACTTTTAAACATAAAAGCAAATTTTTAACAAAATTACACTTTTAACAAAATTAGTCTAGTTTTAAAACAAACAGTGCAGTTTTTTAACTAACAATATTAATTTTAAACGAGCTAGTTAAATTTTTAAAAAGGTTGTCGACTTTCAAGTGAGTTAATTAAATTTTTTACCATAAGTTTTCAACAAAAAAAATTAATTTTTAATTAAATAGTTGAATTTTTAAATAAAGACGATAAGTTTTCAACCAAAAATGGTAAGGTTATCTTTTTAATCAAAAAAATTTCTGCCGTAAGACTGAGTTTCTAACAAGGAGGCTCAGTTTTTTATATATTAATGATTTTTAAACTGGAATAGTATAATTTTTACGAAATAAAGAATTTAAAATTAAAATAATTAATGTTTAACATAAATAATTAAATTTTTAGTTAAAAAGCAAATTTTTCACTAAGAAACAAAAACTCTCTAACAAATATATAAATCCTCAGCCAAAAAAAAAGAAATTTACAACAAAACTGTTAACTTTTCAACAAAAAAGTATATTTGAATTCTCAAATAAAGAAGATGGATTTTTAACCAAAATGGAGTATAGTTTAAATAGAAATTTTACCTTTTTATGAAAAAATTAATTTTTTACAATGAACAATATTTTGTATTGTTTAACTTTTATTTAATAATGAATCTTTAACTGGACCTGTTGAATTTTTTTTAGAAATAAGTTTTGAATTAAAAACCGAATAGTTTTTAGCAAAATAATTAAACTTTTAACAACAAATAAAACCCATTTTTAACAAAGTAGTTACATTTTTACGAACTTTATTTCATTTAAAAAAAATGCATTTTCCAAGGAGAAAGGTCAATTTTTTACCAAAAAAAGATAAATTCTTAAGAGTTTATTATTGACCACATAAAATTTTTGAATAGAAAAGATCAATTTTTGACGAAAAAAAGGAATAGTTGAATTTTTTGTTAAAAAAATTATTTTCAGCAAAAAAAATTAACTTTAATCTGAAATTATGGATTTTTATCCTGACTATTTAAATTTTATATTTAAAAATGAATCTTTAATTAAGAAACTACGATTTTTAAACAAAATAGATGAATCCTCAAGATTCTCAACCAAAGTATGAGTTTTCATCCAAAAACATAAACTTTTAAACATAAGAATAAATTTTCTAAAAAAACGAGGAATTTTTTAAAAGTGCATGTAAATTATTATTTAATAGAACGAATAATAAACAAAATAGTAAATTTTTTTAATTTTTCGATAAATCTTCAACGGGAATGGTTACATTTCCGTCAAAATTAAATTTCTCCCCGAGAAACAACGATTCTTCACCAAAATATGTCAATTTTTGAACAGAAAGGAAAACTAATTGTAAAAAAAAAAATTTTTGTATTTTCAACAAATTTGTTCAATTTTCAACCAAACAGATAAATTAAAAAAAAATCTAGATTTTATACTAAGAAGTGGAATTATGAAATATTTCAAATTAAAAAATTATTTTTGAACAGGATTTTTATTAATAATTTTAACTTGTTAAATATAATATATTTTT
>JAAAKG020060101.1:0-17887 GCA_010014905.2 Druon quercuslanigerum | reverse complement strand
TGTCGAGAATATAAAATTCCAGTATATGCGGCACTTCTCATTCTCGACAATTGACTCTATTTCCCTAGGAGCGTTTATATATTATTGATTACAATATTAGTTAAATGAAAATAAATTAATTAGTTCGCATTGTCACTTTATGAATTGAATAATAAAGCTTTGATTTTATAATATAATTTATATAATTACCGATTACTTAAATACAAATACAACTCAACTAAGAAGATCACTTGAATACTTTACATTCCCTTTCAAACATGTAGGCTATTTATGCTCACTGCTCGTAATAATTTATTTTTGTAATCGAGATGCAGCAACATTCTACTTATGTCATGTAAAGTCGGGCTACTCACTATAATAACATTGTCCCTTGTTGGTTTTAGAGCAGAGGTAAATGGCGTGATAAAAAACAGCATTGATTTTAGATGTTACACTTATATTCAAATTCAAATAACTTTGGTGAAAATTTGTATTATCTATATAATCCTGCTTCAAAAGAACAGAAAAACAAGCCTCCACACATTTCGAAAATCCGGAAAATACTAAACAGCCTAAACTACAATTCATTCAAAGCAAAATTACTTTATTAATAAAATTATGCATGAATTCCCAGCCAAAGATGGTTCACAGTAGGCGATTTCTCGTTGAACAATACATAATTTGGCCCAAATGACGTTTTCCATTTCACACTTCAAAAGCATATAATTGTAAAGTGTGTTCACAATGGATTACAAGATACAGACGACAGCGAACCATTTAAGGACAGACATAACTCAAACCAAAATAGAGTTCGTAGACTCACGACAGCAAATAACAGGTCAAACATATATTCACGAATACACATTATCAATTACATATTACGAATCCGATAATCACTCAAATAAACAATTCCAGCTACTTATTTTACTAACGGCATGATATAGGCGTCGTTTCAAATTATAAGCAATTGGCTAATTAAATTCCATAACAATAAAGAAGATAGTCCCGCGCATTTTCTCGAGGAACTGACAAGATTTAACAGTGGATATAGAACAGACGATTGCGATATTTTAGAAAACTTAGATGCGTTATTAATTTAGGATGCTAAAGATTTGCGTTTTCAGAGGACAGAAATTAGGAAATTATTTACAAAGCTTTTTCATAGAAAAAGTCGCGAATGGGAATTACTTAGAGCATATTAAAACCGAGCTAGCTAAATCAAAAGTTCGAGGGCAAATTTTACAAATTACTGAACCTAAAATGAAGATAAAAACGAAAAAGCGCAATAAGTACAAAAGAGCAAAAAAAAGGAAAAATCAAAATGGTCGAAATCATAAGCAAAAAGAGAACCAATATCAAAATAATCAGGTTAAAAACACATAAAAAATCGATTTCCGTTTTACCTTTTGGATTTCCATCCCTACCTTTTTCCAAATCAACATCAACAAAATTTCAGTCTCAAGTTTGGAACCTACGGATGACCCTAAGCTATATCTCTGAAACTTGGTGGTTACCAGGTAATCCCCTCACCCGCTATCGCACGGAAGAATACCCAGACTTACTACCTATACCAATGACTTAGGAAAAAAATTAAGATTAGCCAGTAATTGAAAGTGAAAAATGATATTAATGATGGGAATCCGAAATTCGGAGGTAGCCTTAACATCAAAAGCAGTAGGGTTCGTAACACAAACACTCCAATACTAACAGATAAGATATTCCTAGCTTAATAAGCATCCCCACAAGCAACAACTACCTACCTCTAGAGAGCATCCCCGCCTATGAAATTAACGACGACTCAAGCACACACTCATTTAGTTTAAATAATAGTTTTTAAGTAAGAACGGACCACATAGTGTTACAGTTGCTCCATAACTTAAAAAATATTCACTGGCCGATTAACCAGATTGGAATTAGAACGTCTTGAATATGACAACTAAGTCTTACATCGTAAGGGGAGCTCGAACTTATTCTTTTATGTTCTCTCAAGATCAGGAAAACCAGATAAAAGAATAGCATTGACGTTAGCTTGTATCGAGGACGATTGGTACATTACAAAAATTATTCAAATCACAAAAAGAACCTAAGAGCACGAAAATTTGTGAGTCAGAGATTCGAAACTCTATTTTTACTTAGAGCTCAAGTTTTACGGGAAATTCACGGCGAAACCCAGACCAACTTCTTAAAAGAGAAAAAATAAATACATTTTAGCATTCCAAGACCTATTTACAACTAGGTCGAAATACGTGTGTCTATAATATAAACCGGAATTTGCTTATCAATGTTTATTAGGTAAAATTTTTTACAAAGTACAAAATTATTATTCTTCAGCAGACTTTCCACTACGATCAACGCTTTTTTGCATCGAATTGGTAGCTTCTGAATTTCAGTATCGTAGAACAAAGGTCATTGGGTCTGAAGCCATTGGTACACGAAGTACCTTACCAAATTATCTGTGTCGAAACGCTGATTTCCCAACGCCTTTTTGAGTGTTCCAAGCAAATGTTAGTTACAGGGCAGCATGAGGTTGATCGTATTGCGGATGTGGATGCCCCGTCTTTTGGACTTGTAGGTTGCCTAACCGTTTTTCAGAGGCTTAAAAAAGCACTCAGCCTTGATCATCTTCCTTTCATAAAGAAAGTCACTGAGCGCAACGCCTATGTGATTCCAAAAAGTCGTTGCGAACACCCATTACCCCCCCCCCCCCAAGGGACGCCTCTTTTGAACCGCCTTCCATAAAACATGTTCTTTGCATTTTCACGCCCATCTATCTATTTTTTGTACAACGAAAACACTTGAATCCTCGATCAATTTTTAGTACCAAACTGCTGCCTCAACTTACGCACCATTTCATTTTGCCGTATGCATTTTTTGCTTATAAATTTTATCATAATGCGTGCGCCACAGACACTGGGACTTCTTTGACACCCATCGTCCAAGCTACTGAACGAAAGAGAAATGAAAGCCCTAGGTAGCACCAAGCAAGTCTGAACTACCCTCGAGTCATCCTTCAATTAGTCCGAAGTAGATTCGGTCGCTTATGTTTTTTTAAATTGCAAAAAAGGCCATCTTATGGAGTTCCTGCTTCCACAGTGGGGCACTCTGGCCAATTAAAGGCATCGTAGAGAGTATATATAAGAACAACATAACCTGAATCCTCAGTATTAGGTTAGCCCTAAAGAAGTGAAGTGCAATGTTCATGAAATGTCGGCAACATTTCTAGTTTTGCACACGATTGAAACTCGAAACACCTAATTTTTATTATAATGAATCACTGCTGCTGAGCGGTACCTCATGTCACGCCTCAAGAAATCGTTACAATCGAAATCAGGAAATTATTACAAGAGAACCGCTACTCTGGAACTATAATGCGTAATCGCTAAGAGATTTATTATTAAGGACAACTATTATAAAATAAGAAGGTAAAATTGCTCTTAGTTACGAAATTGATCTTGAACTGGGATTCGGAACTTTACTGTAACAATTATATATCTTTTCTAAAAATTTTATTCGTTCTAATAGAGTTATGTGCCCAGGGGGTATCTAAATTTAAGGATCTCTTGAGAACATCTTCATTATATATTACGGTCATATTTTCTTCTTTGTCTTTAAGATGTCTTTGCATTTTACAATTTACCCAGCAATGCGCGATATCCTAAAGAGATCTTTAAGAAACGAAGGGAAATATTGTAATAATGACGTCATAAAAATGTCGCTAAGACATCCTCAAATTTCTTGCCCCCTGAAAAGATACAAAGATGAATTACCCCTAAAATGTTGTAATCTTTAACTGGAAAACTTTTTTTTTTCTAGATATAATGAGGCAATATTTGCAGCAGATCAGACAAGAGGCTTCTCAACGTCTTATTAAAAAAGTGTACGAAGTAGGTGGGAAGCCCAGTAAATGGTGGCTATGTTTTGCCAAGAAGAAGTTTATGGACAAATCTCTATCTGGACCCGGTCAATAAACATACTTTTTCCACATTTCAAATGTATTGCTTGTTGAATTCATACAAGTAAATTTTATTGTATTTCACGATTATTTAGTCGTTTATTTTATATTGTCACACCTATTTATCTTATTACCCATTTCCTCAAGTAATAAAGCGGTTCAGACAATTATAGCGTATCAATGAAACATATTGTAAAATATCAATCTTGAGGGATGCAACTCTACACGCCAAAGAAAAGCTTTATATTTTACCAGATTAGGCTAGTAAATGCGACCGACATTGGTTACCACAAAAATGTTATTATACATTGTTCCTTGATGCTGTAATTAATAATGAGCTCATGTCAGTTGTTGGAAAGTGGAGGGTCAGTGGAGGGCGTTTTTGGCTACTTTTGAGATTATATACATAAGGCATCACATTTTTTGGGTTTTTTTCTTTAGTTTTGTCATATAGTGCTGCTCTTTCTCTTTAATTCGAGAGCCACAGAGTTGAATTACCATTTTTTTAACCAAGTTACGCCAATTTGAAATTACGAAAGATGTCCCATTATGTCTTGAGCTTTGAGGTGTTCAGGGTTATTAATTACGAATCTGAAGTTGAGATATTAAAATTTTCAAATTCAAGATGGCGGATTCAAAATGGCATATAACATTTTTGAAAAAAACATTGGCAATATTGAAACATGTTTTCAGTTTCTGATATCTAATAACTTATGTTGATATATAAATTTTATATAAGAGTTTATATTTATACAGGTTTCATGAGTATTGAATTTGATCTTGAGCTTGACCTTCAAGGGCATTTCAAGGTAAATGTTTTTTTACATTTACCGTTACCCAGGAACAACGACGTGCACGTAGTAATATCTGTTCCCTTTGGTGTACTGGATTTACGTGAGTCCCCTTGCCTCCCACGATCGGGGTGCTTGATTTATGTGAGTCCCCTCGCCTCTCACAATTAGAAACTATTTCAGTTTACCTTATGAAATCTTTTTTTTTTGATCTAGTAAAGATCTTGATCCAGAACGTCTTTTATGATGAACATTTGGCTTATCACGTTTAAGACACCAGCAATAGTCCGCTAGCATTGTTGGAGACCATTTACCCTGATAACGCCTTTCCATTTCTTTGAGGTCCTGATGAGATTACTCACCTTGCTCTTCGCCCACGGCACCTAGATTTTCGGAAAATCATTCTTAATGAGAGTGTAAATAATGCAATTTTACGCTCATATTGCAACCTAAATTCTTTGCCTCACTTAAATAAGGAAATTTATCCGTAAGATATTGGAATAATGCTCCATCCTTATCAAGAGCCTTTACGAATTGCTTCATTAATCCTAATTTTATATAAAGCAGAAGTAATAAAACTTTTTTAGGGTCAATTAACGGTTGGTGAATAATGTTGGGATCTCCAGGTTTTAAAGTTATACGAACAGGCCAATCCTTTGTAATATAATGCTCATCTCTATTTCTGCTATCCCACAAACATATAAAGCATGGATATTTTCTATAACCCGATTGTATTCCAAGCAACATTGAAACAATTTTTAAGTCTCCGCATACTTCCCATTTATGTTGTTCAATTCAATTAAGCCTTTAACATCATTACAAAAAACATATTTAGCACATGCAGAATTATACCCTACTAATTCCTTCTCTCGATTACGATACCAACTAAAAGTTGTTCCTAGAGCAAGAAGGTGTTTTTCTTGAAGTCTAGATCCTAATAACTCAGATTTTTCTTTCGACAAGCCTAAATCTCTGACTAAATCATTTAGGGAAGCCTCATCGAATAAAACAAGAGCATCAGAGGTTGATCATCGCCAGGTGCATAGGGAATAGGCTTTATTACACTTGCTACGTTCGGATATTTCATATTACAAACATTTTTAATATTATATCCAATCGTTGCAGTTAAACAGAACTAAAATTTATTGTGGCTAACAGGTTCACATCAAATTGCAGGGGGTTTGAAAGGCATTGCTGTTACTTCATTATGGGCATTATACCAACGTCTTAATGTTTCAACACATGATTAACAAGCCATATGTGGAGCTCAAGACTTATCCTGATTAGTTATTGAAATATTGAAGTAATTAGGATAAAATATTTTTATCCTATCATTGATTTTCATCGCATTTTTTGCGAACACGAAGCGACTACAAATGTGACAAAAGCTGCTGGATCATTTAAGCACTTACGCGAGACCATTGTTAACATGGTCAACAGTTAAGACATTTCATTTAATAGTTTATAGTTACAGCGAGTTGTTAACCAACAGATCAAATGCAAATCTTCAGTAAATTTTTTATAAAAAATAAGGCACGATGAACGGTTAAGACCTTGTCCAGATAAAAATTAATAGACAGTCAAAAAACGAACAATTAAGAGCTATCTAGTAAGTTTTTGTTTAAATATTGTTGTAAAAATGAATAATATGTGATTTAAAGAAATACAGAATCAATACAAATGATCTTTTTTGTGCAAATGACAAAAAATTGTATAACAATGCGACAGGGCAAAGTTATAATAAATGATTGACACTAAAAAAATGTATGCTTAAAGGAATTTCAATATGAGACGCAGCAAAATTAAGATCAATGATTGGCATTAAAAAAAATTATGTCGAAAGGAATTTCAAAGTGAGGCTTTGAAAGGAACGACGACTATATCACTACACAGTGAAATCAAGGGGGATGAGATATCGGACAGGGTAACAGCTAAACTTAGCTAACCAGCTAAGGTTGGTCGCTAAAGACATTAACAGTTGGCTGACCGTGAAACATCAAAATGAGTGGAGTTCGGCCTCTGGCTGCAGACAGGCTAAAAACACTCCTAGGCTCAAAGATAAACTCTCACCGAGCGAAGGAATTACTCAAGCTCGGGAGAAAGGAAGTCAAAGTCCTAACAGAATTGTTTATAGGACACGGAAATCTCTGGTATCACATATACAAGATAGGGCTTGAAGAAAGTCCCCTCTGCCGGCTTTGTGGAGAGGATAATGAGACATCTACTCATATTCTTAATCACTTCCCCGCGATTGCAGGGAAGCGTACGCAACTCACAGGCAGTTACTGCATCAGTGAGTCAGAAGTATCGGCCAACAGCGTGGCTGCGGTCCTCTCCCTATGGAGAGAGTTATGGAGTCATGCTTAAGGCTTACAATGGGACGCAACGGGATCACCCAGTCGTCAGGGGCTGTAACTATCTGACCCAGAATAATAATAATAAATTGAATCCGGCATCTTGAATTTGACAATTTTAATATCTCAACTTCTGATTCGTAATCAACAATCCCGAACACCCCAACTATAAATTTTCAAGAGAAAACACCCAGTAGAAATTTTTTTGCCTCAAAGTATTTAAAGCAAATGCTCGAGACATAATGGGACATATCTCGCAATTTCAAATTGGCGTAACTTGGTAAAGAAAAAAGTTAATTGATCTCTGCGACTCTTAAATTAAAGAGAAAAGAGTAATCCTTTATGATAAAACTAAAGAAAAAATCCCAAAAAATGTAGTGTATTCTGTACATAACCTCAAAAGTAGCCAAAAACGCCATTCTTTGGGTACATAACTTCAAATATCTTAAAATCCTGACGTGATGGGTCAATTCTAAACCCGGATGCGGATTCTATGTAAAAATTTACTTCGGAAATGACCCTCCACTTTCCAACAACAAAACCATAATTATTCTGTCATTCTGACGGATCGAATGCAATGTGCCCACTGCCGCATTTCATAGATTGTCTCATGAATCCATCTCAGTGGTTCGCGTTGAGAAGTTATGTTGTTATGAACCCTAGTGCGAGAGAAGCCCGTTGTATTTGGTAAAGGCTACCGATCCTTCTGTAATCTTCTTGATTATACCAGACCGGGACAGATCTGTCTATCAATATTGATAACACTGCCCGCACTTGGTAAAATTTAATATTTAGGAGATATCTAAATGTAACAAATGTGGTTGCCTATTTCCGGCTGCGCAGTAGACTTGGAATTTATGTTTGCGTAATGTTGCCCTTAGGCTGCGCAGTAGACTTATGTGACCTTGATGTTTGCGCGCAACAGTTATGTCGTACTTACGGCTATAGTAGACTTGTGCGGCATATTTAGTTGTGCACTGTTACGTTGCACCATATATCTGTAAGCGACATGTGTTTTCGTGATGGCTTTTTGCAGTGGTCCCTATACGTGTTTCTGTACAGGAACCCGCGCCTAATTTTGCTTTATAATTTAATTTTAATTTTACTTTATAATAAGCATATAAGTAATAGGCATGTACATATGCATACAAACAAATGCACTTTACACATGTGACGTTTCAAAGTTGTGTGTGATGTAACCGAAAGTGTCTGACTACATACATTGAGTGAAGCTAAGTTAATACATAGAATGCATATTCCGAAAAGAGAAAGAGATTAGAGCGACAATCACCGGGAGTATCGTTAAAGGGAACTGACACGTCAGTCGCTTGCTTGACTGATTACTCATTAGCGTAAATCCTTTCAAGGTCCAGCTTTTAGATTGTACGGGCTCATCCCACTATTGGCAACGTACATGCTCACCCGATTATTAGCTCTACCACAGGGACCAGGGACTATATAGATCCCACGATCACACATGTTAGTTGTCTCAACATCCCAAGTAGTTGCACTGTCAAGTTTATCTACGAAGTACGAACAGCTTTGACTAAGTCACGTTGTCTGCATCATTGTGAAATATTTCTGAACGAAGAACCGCTTTGATTAAGTCGCATATTTTTATGACGACGCAAAACAATTAACGCATCATTAAGTATTGAACTAAAGTCCCTTCGGCTGAAACTGTCGGTCGTCGTAGAGTTACTTTCTGGATAAAGGCCGCCAGTTGTACGGTCGTGAAAGAACTCACCCCTGAATTTACTTCCGATTACTCTTATAAATAAATCCGTCCAAACGTCCGGTAGAATGGTAAAATCTAACCTACACTTTTTTAAACACTTTTTACTCACACAATCACCATAGGATTGATAGTAACAAACAGACCCACAACAAATCATTAGTCAGGCCTTGTTAACCTGACGTGATCTGCAATACTTTTCTCTCTCTTTCTTAAATTTCACTGCTATTTGAATAAAAAACAAATTTGCTTCTTAGAGTAATAAACGTGGTCTCTCAACACGACAATTTTCTTCTTCTGAAACCACGTGTATTACTCTAGAAAAAATATTTGTTTTTTATTTAAACTCAAGTGGTACTGTTGCATTCGCCAATCATTCGGACTGGTCAAGAAACAATTTAAAAGATCATAAATGGCATTTTTCATTCAAATTTAAAATTACCGCCAAGACAGATGTGACTGTCACCGACAGTGTATTTTCATAGTGCGATTCAGTACAGCTGAGCATTAGCGTTATCATGTGTGTCGGCTTCCTTCACCTTCACGTAGTTGCTACAATATTCCACTCTCACTTTTGAGCAGTTTTTGTTTTTTTTTCTCTTGAAAACCCAGAGACTTTAACTCATTCCCTGCACCGAGAAACCCCTTCAGGGGTCTGAAATTTTTTCGAAGTGCATTTTTAATACCTGAAAACCGTTAATCGTAGGTTGTTGGTAAATTTTGAATGCTTCAAAGATTTCTCTATTTTTATGCACCCCGCTCCAACAGACTTAAATATGTTAGTAAAAAGCTCCAGAAAGCTTGCATGAATGCAGTTTCTAAAAGTTCCAGAATGGACTCAGTACAGTTGGATCTGACACCCGAGAAAAATTCGATTGCTACAAAAGTAAGCCACTTGCAGTTTTTATAAATTAAGTATATCGATCCTCAAAAGGCATCGCTAGACTAGAAAAATGTAGTGTGGTGAGGTCAGGAACAACGGAACTTAATCGGTCGGCTATGATTATTTCAAGGTCGACACTTACAACGTGATTTTGTCCGGTTCTTATCTGAATTGAATCGTAGATGCCCAGCTTACCAAAAGACACCAGTTATTCACAATGTTAGTTTTCAAGAGTGCAAGATTTAGCTTTTCACTTTTCGATACGCTTCAATCGCGAGTTTTTTTTGTCAATATGAGTAAATTAGTAGTTTTTTTAACAATAAAGCGGAACTTAAATGAGAAAACTCACCTGGAATTAGAAAGCTTGGATTAACGATATTCCTAGAAGTGATGGTCCCACTGTTTCGTGATGAGAGAAGAACCGCGGGGTCAATGAAGTCTTCCTCAGCCATGCGCGATAAACAGCAACTTAGCAACAGAAGGGGTAGTGCGCGGGTACTCATACCCGTATGTTGCGTAATATTATGTTCCAATTATAAATGTTTCACACAGCCCTGATTGTTTACATTTTGATTTCCTGCACTTAAAATCGAGGCCAGTACAGGCCATGCCTGAAATCGTTCTTCATTACAGGTTCCAGTGTATTATACTATTCTGCAAATATAAGATTCCGCAAAATCAATGCTCGCGATTATTATTCGTGATGAGTGTTAGGCATGAGAATTAGTGGTGAGTATTATTGTTTTGCATATTTTTACATAACGAAAACTGAGAATGGGAAAGTCTTTGTCATACTTCGGTAGCTTTTTGGTAGATCCCTAACTTGGTGGCGTTTATTATAATCACGCGTTTGCTAATTTTTTAAAGCTACATTCTTAGTTTATATTTCGTCTACCTTCCCTTTTCCTTTTAGATCGCTCTGTAGGGTAGGCACTTGCTTTCCCAATTTTCGATTCATGAGCATTTCGTCAGGATCGATAGAATAACAAAGCTTTTGTGAACAGAATATAAGTACTGCCAATTTTTTTACTGAGCAGTTTCGCCGTTTTTACAGCCGCTTCAGCATCACCATTCGATTGAATAAAGTAAGGAGAGCTTGCTATATGTCGGAAACAATAATCGATTATCGTTTTTTTTTGATAAACTACTTAATTTTGTGATTTCGATGCAACGCGAAAAATAGTCAAAAACTATTAGATACCACTTTCCACCGTGTTTAAATAAATCTGACCCTAACCGCTGCCATGGTCGTGTGGGAGGGTTTTTTGTCTTAAAACTCTCTTTCGGATTCAAGTGTTCTTGAATAAAAATGGACAGTTACGAATTAGGTTCTTGATCTACGAGCTTAAGCCTAGCCACTACACAGATTCTTTGGCTCTGCGATGACATTATACTATACCTTGATG
The DNA here is from genome assembly GCA_010014905.2 of Druon quercuslanigerum. Classification (NCBI taxonomy): domain Eukaryota; kingdom Metazoa; phylum Arthropoda; class Insecta; order Hymenoptera; family Cynipidae; genus Druon; species Druon quercuslanigerum. The sequence goes on along the minus strand of JAAAKG020060101.1, from coordinate 6,787 downwards.
GCCTGAGTGTATTGCAGCTCATCCGTTGGGATAATGATTCTTGTACTGAAGAGGAACACATTTTGAGAAAAATTAATATCCGAGCGATACTGGTAATGAGTATGAATTCCTGAAATGGGCTGAATAAATCGACCGGTCTATTTTCATAAATCTTTTAGGATATTTTGGAAGCCTTATAGGTTAAAATTAATACCCTACAATAGTTTTTTAAAATTTCAATTTTTTTTTAAATCGCGATATTTCAACGCATAATTGATGAATCTCAACAAAAATTGGTTTTCATGTTTAAAAATAATAGAAGAACATAACAAAATATAATTGAAGTAAAAAATTTCGTTTTAGTTATAAAGAATTAGTTTTGCAATAATAAAATGCTCTTTAAAATATTACTTAGATAACTGCGCAATAGAATTAGTGTGCTCTCTTATAGAAAAAACGTTATAAGCATTTTAATATGCAGAACAACAGCCAAAGCGGACGCGCTACGTCGAATGGTGCCCCTGACGCTGAGCTTCCGGGCACACTTTTGGTCTCTACACTTTTCAGAATAATAAATAAAACTGTACATCAATGAGTTGCAAATTGTTTAGTATTCATTTGCATTTAGAACTTTTTTCTTTACACAGATTTCAATAATTTGAAAAAATAGGTTTTAATTTTATATATTTTGGAACGTTAATTTTAGTTCTGCGGTGCAGTATTATTTAAAAACAACATTTACTTTTAATTATCATTAATCTGTTATTAATTATTTCAAATCCCGTTACATTTTCAACAATTACAACAGAATAATAATAATTAAAAATAAATGTTTTTTTAATAATGCTACAAGTAAGAACTAAAATTAACGTTCCATAAAATAAAAAATTACAAACTATGTATGTATATTTCATTTCTCCCTTTTACGGGTTGGAGGGCCTCCGCTCCCTGTACATATATTTACAAATCCATCTTTCGTCTAACTTAACAACTACTTACAGTCAGCTATTTCGCCTTGCGTAATATAAATAATAATAATATTAACTCTACGAATGAGCGATATTCCAGGATTTTCGTTTCCTCTTACCATAAAAAATTCATTTTTCACGATATTGAAATCAATTTTGCTTTTTACTTTCCTTTTTCAGGATTACCCGTTTGGCTTTGCCCTTCTCCCTTGCTTTCCCTTACTTCTTCGAATTTCTTCATCCACATCACTCCATTACCATCCAATATCCACCACACACACTCATCCACATTCAACTGTCCATCTTCCTCTTCTGTACATCTCTATAATACATGTGCCCATGACTCCATTTCGTATCCACATACTCTACATAGGTTTTCTTCTTCATCCATCCAATATCTGCATGCTTTCACTCCTGCTCCCATTATGAACCGTACAACTCTACTCCATTTTTCTTCCTTTTTTATTCTTTGCAGATATTGTGGTTCTGTGAACTCTTTTACTATCATATTCCATCTATTGTACCTAGAATCCATAATCTTTGTCCATCTCTCTTCTCCTTGTTTTACTAATTTTACTAATAGCTCTTACTCTATGTCCTGCCATTCCATAACCCCTTCTCGTATATTACAAACACTTCTCATTTTTTCCTTTCTTGCACCCATTTTGAATTTCCCAAATTACCTCTCACCTCAATCTTCCGAATTTCGCCCAAACATGCTTGTGTTATTCTGCTTCCCTCTACCCTGTTTAGCTTCTCTTCAAACCTCCAGGCTCTCCTCCATTGCCCATCTCAAAAATCGCTCATACATGCTCTCAACTTTCCTATGTTCCTTCCATCCGTAGATCTCCACTCCATAACACAACACCGCCCAGACCAACGCATCAAACAACCAGACCCTCATTCTCCAATCGTCCTTGAATCTTCTCTTACCTATACCTTATACTTGGCCCATCACTTTACTCGCACATTCAATTCTTTTCCTCATCTGCAGCTCGTTTCCCCCTCTGCCTCAAACCAAAAACCTAGGTAACAGAACTGCTCCAAAACTTTCACTTTTTGTCCGTTCATTTTCCAAACGTCATTTATTTTTCTCTTTTTATTTCTGAAGCACATCACCTTTGTATTATTTACGTTCACCGTAAAATTTTTTTCTCCCACATACTCTTCGAAGATTCTCATCATTAGGTTCGTCTCCTTCTCATTATCTGCTAACAGAACTACAAAGCGACTAGTTTTCTTTTCTTTCTCTATAAATTTCTGTTAACTAAGTAGTTAAGTACGTAGATGTTGTCTACAGTTTCCATCCCTTTTCTAAATCCTGTCTGATTGTGTGGGATACTTTCCTTTTGTTCTACCTGACTCTCCAATCTTTTTTTTTAAGATTTCTGAATATATTTTATAGCCGACTGGCATGAGAGTGATTCCTCTGTATTCCTCTACCTTCCTTCCTTCCCCTTTCTTGACAAGCGGTACAATCGGTCCTGTCATCCACTCTTACGGCCAACCACCTCCTTTCCAGACCTTGTTCTCCATCCCATCTCATGTCGCCTAGCTTCTTTTTAGCCTATCTGTTGCCTTATGCACTTCTTCTCTTGTTATTTCATTCCCTTCCTCCACTTCTCCTTGGACTATCCTACTCTCTTCCCCTTTGGTCTTATATTGCTCTCCCCCTAATAGACCCTTGAAATAATCCGTCCATTCCTCCATTTCTATTTCTTCATTTACATGCTTTCTTTCACCTCTATCCCTATTTATCACGTCCCACACCCTATCTTCTTTGATTTCTTTTTCTACTTCTGCCTTATATTCATGTTCCCGCTATGTCTTTTTCTTTCCAGCATCTTCTCATGTTCTCTTTTTCTCCTGTTATACTACTACTTCTCCAATTCCACTTTTTTCCATTTTCATACATACTCTTTCGTATTCTCTTCACTCTTCCAGCATTCCTTGTCCCACCAGCCTTTCTTTACCCCTACCCTGTCTTCTTTAATATCCAGATCACCCTTTACCTTCTCAATCGGCCCCTTCAAACTGTTAATTAAGTCTCTTGTTTAAACTCTTTTAATTTTTTTACCTCCCAGATTCCCATTTTCGTGTTCCTATCTCCCCCTGTTTCCTTTCTCCCTTAGCCGCGCTTAGTGATGCCTCCTTTTAGCGTGGCTATGACCGGGAAGTGCTCGGACCCTTACTCATTCCCCCCGTCCATACTCCCTATTATATGCCGCATTCTTTCTTCAGCCAAGATGTAGTCTATTACTGCTGTCCCCTTTCCTATGAATGTGATCTCCCCTTCCACATCTCCTTTCATGTTGCCGTTACATATAAACCATACTGTTTCTCCTATCACGTATAGTAACTTCCTCCCCTCCCGGTACATATCCCTATGTTTGTAGTTCCTTATATATGCCTCCTTTTCTTCATATCAAATCCCACCCGCCTGTTCTCCAGTCCATACATTTAAGTCCCCTCCTATCAAAACCAATTCTTCCTTCATTTCCTCCATCCACCTCCTTATTACCCTTGAGCCTTCCTTTTCTTCATATCAAATCCCACCCGCCTGTTCTCCAGTCCATGCATTTAAGTCCCCTCCTATCAAAACCAATTCTTCCTTCATTTCCTCCATCCACCTCCTTATTATCCTTGAGCCTTCCTCTTCCCCTCTTCTTCTATATACACCAACCATCGCTATTTTGACTTTCCAAACTGTAATCCTTCTTAGTTTTGTTCCATCCTTTTCCTCACTATCCCCATCTTTTTCCCTTTTACTGCTAATTCTTTTCTCATCCCTGACACCATGCACCCCTCCCTCTCCCTTTAGCGTGTTCTTTTCTTGCTTCTTGTATTATCCACAGGTAACCTTTCGGCAATAACCTTTTTATCCCCTTCCAGTCCTTCACATCTGCCCAGGTTTCACTCATCATAATCACATCCCACTTTTCTAACTCGCCCCTAAATCCTGTATTCTTGTTCTTCAAACCTGACACATTCCAGAAAGCTATTTTCACGTTGCTCTTTTCCCTTCACTCTTCTTTCCTCCTCACATTTTCCCCCCTTTGCCGATTGGAAACCCCTCTGTTTTTTCTAGATTCTTTTTCGTCTGCATCCCCCCTACCTTTCTCCAAACTTTTTTCTTTATCTCTTCTAATTCTTCGTCCCAGCATCATTCCTCTCCGTTAATCCATAACATGTCTCTCCCCATCCATACCATGTGCCCCTTTTTCCACTCTACCCAAGCCCTCTGCCCTAATTGCCATCTCCTTTTCTCTCCCTCCATATCAAATCTTTCTCAATCCTTTCCCATCTTCCTCACAATAATTTTTTTTCTTCCGAAATTTTCACGAAAAAGATGTAATTTTTGTCAGACGAGATGAGTTTTGAATTAAAAATGGTGAATACTTAGCGTTGAAATTTCAACCAGGAAAGATATGATATATCATATGATAAATAAATTGTGCAATTTACGTGATCCATGATCTCGTGAAAAATTGCGACGAAAGATCGTGGGCGAATAATGATTTTCACCATAACCCGCTTTCCCCTCATAAAATAGCACAGACAAATACCCCCCCCCCCCCGCCCACATCAAAAAGACTCCGTAATTTATGCGCTGTCCCATATGGAATGTACGTAAGATAAGGTGTCTTAAGCTGACGTAACCACATCTCCGAATCAATTTAAAACCTATTTCATAATTAAGGGCTCATTTAACGCTCCTTTAATGCCCTACTGCCGAATTTAATGCTCCACTATTTTTTAAAAAAACCGTGGGTTACGCTAGCTTAACGTTAAGCTGACGGAACCCCATGTGAAATAAACCTTCAATCGAGTTCTAGCCTATCACATAATTAAGGGCTCATTTAAGGCTCTCTAAAACCACGAAAACATGTTTTCTAAAAGCCACCCCTAACTCTCAAAAACCACTCTGAATTTAGATTATGGACAAATTGTAAATCTGTCCATATCATAATTAAGGGCTCATTTAAGGCTCCTTTAATGCCGTACTGTCGAATTTAATGCTCCACTGTTTAAAAAAAACCATGGGTTACGCTAGCTTAACGTTAAGCTGACGGAACACCATGTGAAATAAACCTTCAATTGAGTTCTAGCCTATCACATAATTAAGGGCTCATTTAAGGCTCTCCAAAACCACAAAACCATTTTTTCTAAAAGCCACCCCTAACTCTCAAAAACCACCCTGAATTTAAATTATGGACAAATTTTAAATCTGTCCATATCATAATTAAGGGCTCATGACTCCCTTAATGCCCTACTGCCGAATTTTAAGCTCCACTATTTAAAAAAAAAACGTGGGTTTCGCTAGCTTAACGTTAAGCTGACGGAACCCTATGTGAAATGAACGTTCAATCAAGTTCTATCCTATCACATAATTAAGGGCTCATTCAAGGCTCTCCAAAACCACGAAAACATTTTTTCTAAAAGCCAGCCCTAAATCTCAAAAACCATCCTGACTTTAAATTATGGACAAATTGTAAATCTGTCCATATCCTAATTAAGGGCTCATTTAAGGCTCCTTTATTGCCCTACTGTCGAATTCAATGCTCCACTATTTTAAAAAAAACCGTGGTTTTCGCTTGCTTAACGTTAAGCTGACGGAACCCCATGTGAAATGAACGTTTAATCAAGTTCTATCCTATCGCATAATTAAGGGCTCATTCAATGCTCTCCAAAACCACAAAAACATTTTTTCTAAAAGCCACCCCTAACTCTCAAAAACCATCCTGAATACAAATTACGGACAAATTGTAAATCTGCCCATAACATAATTAAGGGCTATTTTGTAACGTTAAGCTAGCATGACCACCGGTTTTTGTGTTTAAATAAAGAGCATTAAATCTGGCAATAGGGTATTTAATTAGTCCTAAATCAGCCCTAAATTCCTTGTAGGTTTTTAGTTTACTTTTGAAATATGGTCCTGCCAGCTGAACGGACCGGACAGACAAAGATGCGTTATGTCCTTTACAACAGATTAACATACCTCACGTAAGGTAGATGCACTGGTTATCGTCACTGCATTAGTTATGGTCAGATGGCCCAGTATTTTTTGTATTACAATATTCGCTCTTGCCGCATGTGTTGAAGCTTGTGATTTTAGGTCAGTTTCAATATTCTTCAATCAAATTAGTATATTTTTCTCATGTTTAGTTGGCAATGTGCCTGACGATAACTAACGCACTTGCATATTTTGAATTTGAATCGCGAATAAAAATTGACTCCAATCAAATATCATGTTAAGTAATCAAAATTGAGTTTTTCTATATCTACTTTAATCGGTTAAGACCTTTGTGATAATAAAAATTAAGTTTTAAATACAATTATAAGCATTTTTAATTTCCAATTTGGCTTAAGGTGACGATTACTAGTGCATTTACCTTAACATTGACGATTTGTTATTTTCCTAATATATGTTCCTAATTATTTTCCTAAAATATGAAGTAAGTTGTCAAAAGTCCACGTCTGAACACAAGGGGGGGGGGGGGTAAAGAGTGATTTCCTTCTACAACACGTCCGTCAAGTGGACAAAACCATAACTTATTTTTGGAAAAAAATCTATTCTATATTTTTGTGCTAATTTAGTGCTAATTAATGCCCAAATATTAAATTAAGTGCTTTTCATTTTTTTTTAAACTTGTGGTTCTGCTAGCTGGAGGTCGAGCTGTAAGAATCACGCGTATATCAGAAGATCAAATAAGTGTAACGATTTTTCTCTTTCACAGGAATTTAGTGCCAATTTAGTGGAATTTTTTTAATCGTCTCCACTTAGCGAATTCTATATTTGAAAATTAATACGATAATTTTTTTACATTCACACGATTTGA
>JAAAKG020060090.1:0-17887 GCA_010014905.2 Druon quercuslanigerum | reverse complement strand
TCCTCAGAGATAAAGAAAATAGGATTTGACATATTTTAATTCCAAAGGTTTCGATTTTCAACATCATCATCATCATGATTATATTTTTCACCGAAGAAAACATTCAGAGATCGATCATGAACACTTTACCTAAAACAGAGGATAACTTCACCTAAAGTTGCCTGGCCAGTCCTTAGAGATCAAAAATTTATGATTTGACTTAGTTCAATCCCAGAGTTTTCGATTTTCAACATTAGAAGTTAGGCAAAGGGACTTTGGCTGAGTTAAATTTACTAACATTATCATCATGACTACATGGTGGAAGAAAGTAAATATCAAAAGGTAAAGCATGGACACTTTACCTGGGAAAGAGGGCAGCTTCAATTGACTTTAATTTAGCTGTAATCAGATTCGCTTGGCGAGTCCTCAGAGATAAAGAAAATAGGATTTGACATATTTTAATTCCAAAGGTTTCGATTTTCAACATCATCATCATCATGATTATATTTTTCACCGAAGAAAACATTCAGAGATCGATCATGAACACTTTACCTAAAACAGAGGATAACTTCACCTAAAGTTGCCTGGCCAGTCCTTAGAGATCAAGAAATTATGATTTGACTTAGTTCAATCCCAGAGTTTTCGATTTTTAACATTAGAAATTAGGCAAAGTGACTTTGGCTGAGTTAAATTTACTAACATTATCATCATGACTACATGGTGGAAGAAAGTAAATATCAAAAGGTAAAGCATGGACACTTTACCTGGGAAAGAGGGCAGCTTCAATTGACTTCAATTTAGCTGTAATCAGATTCTCTTGGCGAGTCCTCAGAGATAAAGAAATTAGGATTTGACATATTTCAATCCCAGAGGTTTAGATTTTTAACATAATCATCATCATGATTATATTGTTTAACCAAGAAAATATTTAAAGATCGATAATGAACACTTTACCTGGTACACAGGGCATCTTCACCTAAAGTTGCCTGGCCAGTCCTTAGAGATCAAGAAATTATGATTTGTCATATTTCAATTCCAGTGTTTTCGATTTTTAACATTGGAAATTAGGCAAAGAGACTATGGTTAATGTTAAATTAATTGACATGATCATCATGACTACATGGTGGAAGCAAGTAGATATAAAAAGATAAACTATGGACACTTCACCTGGGAAAGGGGGCAGCTTCATTTTAGGTTTAATCAGATTCGCTTGGCGAGTCCTTAGAGATCAAGATATTAGGATTTGACTTATCTTAATCCCAAAGGTTTCGATTTTCAACATCATCATCATCATGATTATATTTTTCACCGAAGAAAATATTCAGAGATCGATCATGAACACTTCACCTGGAACAGAGGGCAACTTTACCTAAATTTGCTTGGCAAGTCCTCAAAGATCAAGAAATTTTGATTGGACATATTTCAATTCCAGAGTTTTCGATTTTCAACATCATCATCATGGCTACATGGTGGGTGCAAGAAAATATCAAAAGATAAATCATGGACACTTTACCTGGGGCAGAGGGCAGCTGCAATTGACGTCAATTCAAATTTAATCAGATTCGCTTAGCGAGTGTTTAGAGATCAAAAAATTAGGATTTGACTTATGTTAATCCCAGAGGTTTTGATTTTCAACATTAGCAATCAAGTAAAGCGACATTGTTCAATGTGCAATTCATCCACATCATCATAATGATTATATTGTTCAACCAAGCAGATATCCAAAGAGCGACTGTGAACACCTTATCTGGAACAGAAAGAAACTTCAACCAAATTCGCCTGCCGAGTTCTCACAGATAAAGAAATTACGATTTGAGTTATTTCAATCCCAGCATTTTGAATTTTTAACCTAACAAATTAGGTAGAGGTACTTCTGATTTAAAATTTATCAATATTATCATAATTGCATTGTGGAAGCAAGCAAATCTTCAAGGATCTATCGTGGACACTTTACTCGGGATAGAGGGCAGTTTCAATTTACTTTAATTAAGCCTCAACCAAATTTACCTTTCCGGTTCTCGGAGATCAAGAAATTACGATTTGGTACATTTCAATCCAAGGGTTTTCAATTTTTAAAGGAGACGGCGCAATAAGACTTGCCGCAATGCAGATTGCTACAGCGTGACTGTTTGCTTTTACATACTTATTTTACATCTAGTCAGAGACAAGCTTAAGTATTTCCTGTTATTTGATGATTTAACTCAATCTATAGTTATTAAAAATGAATCTGTTATATCATCAGCGAATGGATCTTTACCGACAGTAGATTACGCTCCACAACCGCCGGGGCAGGAAATCCACAATATCGATCAAGTTAAGAATCTTCAATAACAGAAAATGCTTAACGTATTAATCAGAATAGATAAAAAATAATTTTTGAAAATTTTTCAATAAATTTTTTCTTAAAATAAATCTTTTTTTTCGCTCCACTGGTAATCGAATCAAAAAACTTTAATTCATTCAAATAATTACTTGCACTATTAACAGCTTGCTAAAAGTCAGCCCTATTTTCCTGAATTAAAGTTCTTATTCTGATCTCTCTAATAGCTTAACGGAAAAGCACCTGGCCGTAAATCAGATGTTCTGTGGCTCGATTTCCAGTAAAGCGAGAAGAGGATGATCTTTTTTCAAGAAAAACTTTAATTTGAAATAAAAAAAAATTATTTTTGATCTAGTATGATTAAGAAATTAAGCATTTTCTGTTATTGAAAATTGATTCCTAGATCGATATTGTGGATTTCTTGCCTCCACGGTTGTGGAGAATTATCTGTGTCGGTAACGTACCATTCGCTAAAAATATAACAGATTAATTTCAAATAACTTACTTGTACCATTAATAAATTACTAAAAGTAAGCGTTATTTTCTTGAATTAAAATTCTTATTCTGATGTCTCTAATAGCCTAATGGAAAATCTCCTGACCAGATTCGTGGTTACTATCTGTGATGATAATGCAGATTTCTTTAAATTACTCGTATCATGAATTAGTAATAAATTAAGAAAGTGAATTTTCCAAAAGATTTTGAAATTTAGAGTTGGGACTAGGAATCAATAAAATAAATTTAAATCAAAATTCAAGACGTAGAAATTCAGTAAAGAAATATAATTTTAAATCAAGGTCGGGGAATTTCCGTAACGAATTATCATTTTTAATTTGACACAGGAAATTCTAGTAAAGAATTATAACTTTTACTTTGAGGCAGAGAATTATAGTAAAGAAATAAAATTTTGTCTATTGTCTATTGAGATTATATAAATTGTGATGTCAGCTCTAACCAATTTAGTATCTAAATATTTTTCTTTGAAACTTACTCTAATGAAATGTAAACATCTGAGCAAAAAAAGGTTGACGCGAATTATTATCTATCAGATAAAGACTATAAAATAATCTAATAAAAAATTAAAATATTCATTAGGTTAATTATAAATCGAACTCTTTTGTAGGTACATGAATAAGCATATCCTCTCTATTTGAGAAAAATAAAAAGGTTTTCTACTCTCTTCTTGTACTTGGTGGTTTTCCTTAACTCTATTGGTAAATAGAATAACGATTTTCTTTTAACCTTTATTTCATTTCTGCTAGGGTGAGAAAAACTTATATCTGAATTTTAATGAGAGAATAAAGGACGCGCCTTAAAAAAAATTTTAATATGAAAAGTGTCTATGCTGATACAGAGTTTATTCCATATGTGCGCGTGCACATATGGTACACTTCTATGGAGGAATCTAAGAATTAATTAAAATCGTACTAGAATTTGTAAAGTAAACCCTTATTTCATCGACGAGAACAGCCTTTTTTTAGCGCTTTTTATTTATAATCCCGAATTTTCAACACGGAGTGGTTCTTCATGTTAAAATAAGTTAGGAAATAAAAAAAGTGTCAATAAGGTAGCAATTTGGTCACGTGAGCCACTCGTCACATAGCCTTAAATAATAAATGGGCAACAAAAAAGTGAATGTTTCTAAAATTAATAATGAAATTAGTTTGTGCAACATAAGGAAATCGAATTTTTAATAATGTGATTAAAATTTCAGCCAAAGAAATGAATTTTTAACTCAAATAATGAATTTTCAACAAATGTTTCATTTAAGGAAAAATGAATTTTTAAACAAAAAAAATAATTATCTTCAGAAAAAGAAATTGTAAATTTTCTAAATAAAAAAGGCAATATTTACAAAAAAATTATTTCTAACTTAAAAGATACATTTTTAGCCCAACGACCTAAATTTTTAGAAGAAATAATTTAATTTTAAGCCACATATTTCAATTTACAAATAAAAATATCCATCTTCAAAAAACGCTATTTTAACAAAGAAGATAAACTTTCAAGCAAGTACTTTATTACCTAAAAAATAAAAAAAAATTTATTTTACTTTTAAATTATGAAATCTGAGTTACGAAAAAAGAAAATGTTAATACAATAGTTGATTCCTCAAACTAAACAGATCAACTTTATCACCAAGTTGTTGCATTTCAAACCAAACAAAAGAAAATTTTTCCACTAAAAATAAACTTTTAAACGAAAAAGATAAATTTTTAACAAAAATGTTCAATTTTTTATTCAGAAAGACTTTTCTGTCCAAAGAGAATAACAATTTCAAACAAATTGTTGAACTGTCAAACCAAGAAGGTGAAATTTTTACAAAATAGGTAAATCTTGTAAAAAAAATGTGACTTTCCGAAAAAAGTTATTTTTAAACATAATACACTCGACCTCCAAAGATACGAGCCCCAAACTTGTGGATGCTCCATAGATACGAGCGTTGCGACTACAAAGAAGTGAGCAAAATTTTTCCCCTCTACCTCTGTCCTATCTGAGAGTCAAGCGCGCGCAAGCGCGCGCTGCAGTGAATTCAGCGTGCGCCTGCGGGGATTATACCTGTGCGCGTTCTCACACATTACCCCCGAAATCTTATTTACCCCAGAACTGTTACCCATTGCCGTGCAATTTTGAAACATAGAGTTTACCAAAAAAAAGAAATTAAAGTGTAAAACAGAAAATTTTTTTTTTAAATACATTTTTATAGGTACATTTTAATTGTTTTTTTTTCTTCCAAAAATTGAAATTTACTGCATATATTCAACATTTTGTACGCTTAACGCGTTAAAGTTATCAAAGCCTATTTTTTTTTAATTTTGTTCAATTACGTTTTTAATAATGAAAATTCAAAAAGAAAAAATTCAAAGATTCGGTTTTTTGGAAAATTAACAAATTTATGCGAAAGTACAAAAAATTAGTAGGGAAACTTTTTTTGCATTGTGTCCAGTAGTATCAGATATTTTATAAAATTGTCTAAAATAGATTTGTTTCGATTTCCTCGCTAGAAACGACAATTATATCCTGTTAGTTTTTTGTGCAATTCTTTAATATCAGAAAATTATTTTTATTTTTTTTTAACAAAATTATTTAACAAATGCATAATATTGACATTTTTCAGTAAAAGGAATTGGGTTTTTAAAATCAAGTTCAGATATTTTTTAAATACCTCTTAATATGATACTTGCTTTTGAAAAATAATTTCTGTGCGTTTTAACAAATTCAAATAAAAAAATTTGTTGTTTTGCCATTTTTCAACATATAGATATACTTTTTTTCAGAGAAATAATTTATAAACGTCTTTCTAGGTAATAAAACGAAACATTGAAAGAACTATATATACATATACGTGCACTAACACATGCACCTACGTTCTAGTTCACAGACCACTTGTACGCAGCGCTAGCTCTGGGTATCTATTGCCGCCTACTTGTCATTGTGTTGACCGCCCCTGCATTGAGTGACTGGGCGGCCGAGGCAGACGAGTTGACTGTGGTGCCGTTCAAGCTCATCCAGGAGCCCTTAAGTCCCTGCAGCTAACTATTCCCTCACAGCCTTCATAAGGAATTTCGCCTTGAGATAGTCGTGCATTAGGACTGGTCGCTGATCATAGCGAGACCCAATCTGCCTGCCCACATACGCCTTTACATATGTAAACGAACATGAAGTTAGAGCTGCAGAGCGGGGGGGCTTAGCGTGTCAGTTTTGAAAGGCAGGCTAGTCACGATGCAAGTGTCTGATATCGCTTGCAAGGCAGATTTTTCTCTGGTGCACGAGATGCCGCAGTGTTTTACCGCGCGCTAGTCGAGCCGCAACTCTCGAAGCGGTGCGCAGTACAGGCCACAGTGTGATGTGCAAGACGCGACAGGATCATAACACACGCGAGTCGAGCCACACCTCCCGAAGCGTTGCGCAATTTAGACCACAGGCTGATGCGCGAGAGGCCGCAGATTGATACGGAAGATGCCACAGGGTCATAATGCACGCGAGTCGATTCACAACTCCCAAAGTAGCGCGCAATGCAGGCCACAGACTGATGCGTAAGAGGCCACAGATTCACAGTAAAAACTGGGCATTCATTTTTATCCGGGTTTGTTCTTTGGGCGTTCTAATATGACCTTACAAATAGTCTATTTTAGTACCAGTTTTTGTCTTTTTTAGTTTTATAACTTAATATTGATAAATGATCCGAGATACCGAACAAAATTGATTCAGAGGATGCATTGTTTCAATTGTTCCAAACTTCAATCTCACAAAAACAAAAAATATATCAAAAGACTAGAGATCAGAACGTTGTAGGTTGCACAAGTCTGGGTGTAGATTGGACACTTATAATTCTTAAATGTAACATCCAGATGACACTGACAGAAACTTTCAGCATCGAGTGAATTTGAAAGTCCAAAATATCTAACAGGTTCAGCACGCACGACGTTGACATACTATCCATGTCATTTCAGGGTTACGTTGGTTTTTGAACTCGACAGTTAAGAATTTGTTCTGTCAGATTTGCTTGTTGACAGATGATTCTTATTTCAAGCATATTTTAATCCACAAATCTATCTTATTTTATTAAATTGGTGGATCAAACTGAAGTGGGATTATTTTGTTGCCTGAATTGTTTTAATCCCGAATTAAGTCCTAGATCGAATCCTAGTTTTTACAATGTTGGTGCGCAAGACGCTACAGGGTTCCGCACGCGATTTGAACCGCAACTCCCAAAGCCGCGCGCAAGACAGGCCACAGACTGATGTGCAAGACGCCGCACAGTGAGGGAAAAAGATCCTTTTTTGGACAAAAATCGACCGACAGTGCAATTCTTCACGGATTTTTTAGAAATAAACGTAAGGCTTTCGGTCATAACAAGTAACTGTGAATATTTTAATTCGAGTTAACGGAATTTTTCTTCTAACAACAAAATTACTATTTTTTCTAAGACTTTCAAATTCTTTAAAAAAGGTCATAAACGAATTAAATAAGTAACTAAAAATAATTTTCAGTGGGTTAGTGTAACTACAAAAATTGTTACTAATGTTATAAGCAAATTAATTTACAAAAGTCATTTTTTCGTGATTCGCAATGATTAGCTAATTTTAACCTATAGCTTTTGTATAAGGTATGACAGGTAATGAGGTTCGCTTACAATAAGTTAGGAACAAATAATAATTGCTAAGTGTTGAAAAAATTTTTATAAACAAATGCACATTTTGACCATTTTTTCATGAATATGATTGATTTTTTTTTGCGGAATCAATTTGAAATGTCTTGTAAAAGAATCCTTGCTGTCATATTAATCATAGCCATTCGTGCTTCAGTGAGTGAAAATCAAGCTCACTTACTGGAGAGTGTGATACTCTCAGCCATTTTTGACTCATGTGGCTTTGAAAAGGGCCGTTTTTAGGTAGGCATTTATGCTTTAGTAAGTGAGAATCGAGCTCACTCCTTAGAGATTGTCATACTCTCAGCCATTTCTGACAGAGGTTTCATCTTCCTGGATTCTACTTTTCTATAACTGCTTATCAAAGGGTCCGAATAGAGCAGCAGATGACAAAGAACATCTAGGTTCGTAATTGGTCTGTCAGACATTCTAAAGATTCTTTTCTAAAGATCTGATTGTTTCCCTCTTGCGACTCTTCTGAATACCAACCAAATGGTAGCTCATAAGATTGAATTATATCACTTCCGTGAATAAGCAGCTTATGTACTGATGGTGGTATTTTATACCAAAGATAAAGATTTATGCAAAGATCAGCGGTTTCCAAACAGTAAGTCTTTAATTTCGCACAATTAACTATCCTTCCGCACGTTATAACTTTTAATATATCGTAAAATCTGGTGATCAGATCTTGATCTAAACCGGTTATTTTAGCAACTGATTTAGCTATTCCCAAAAACGAACGGGCAACATTTCCGGTATTTGTTGTACCGTAACCCTGCTTTACCACATCAACTGTTGAACCCAGTTTGGATCTTAATTGTATCTGAATACGTTCCTTTCTTGATTTTTTCATTTCCTTTTTTTTCTTTATTCTTGTGGAAAACTTTTTAAAATCCATATTGTAGGAAACATGTAATAAATATTCCAGAACATTAATCCAGGTATGCAACGCCGAGAGACCAAATTTATAGTGTGCCTCATTGCATGGAATTTTAGCTACATATGGCAAGTTGTTAACATGTTTTAATCCAACTCCACAAATATTCCAGCTAGAAGATACTTTCTGTCCAGTTAGAATATTACATACCTTACCATCAATTATCGTACACTTCAAGTCAAAGCTGATATCAAAACTTATTCCACTGACACCAATGGAATAGGTACGAACTTTTTCCAGCAGCTTTATGTGATAGCTGTACTCTTTCTTTACAAGAGAATCAGTTTCTTTAAGGAAATTAAATTTAATTGTTTTACAGAAATTGACAGATGAAGGTGTTTTGTTCATCCATATAGTATCATCATCTTCTTTTAATTGAAGAGGGACGAAGGAAATCAAAAAGAATGATTTGTCCGTGAAAAGCCTCTTGTGATAGCTGATATTTTCTTTACTCTGAGAATCACTGTTATAAGATTTATCGTTTGCATCCACATCATCAATCTTCTTTGACCACTTTTGCCGTGCCATATGATGCGCAGAAGCACCGTCTATACCCCACTTTCCAAAGAGCACTAGTTTTTTATCAAAAAGATTAGCGAGATCATCTTTTTCTAATTTCAACAAGATTCGCTTAACTGTTTTTCGCTTAACTGCTTAACTGTGTTTCTTCATTGTACTTCGTTAGCTTTTCGTATTTCCTCTTCGACAGACCTAAATCCACATACATCGCTAAGATTCTTTGCAAATTATTCTTTTCATCATCTTCCTTACGAAACTGCGTCCCAGATTTGCTATCGGACTTATTTTTGATCAATGAAAGTGATTTGGATAATTCTTCCTTGCTATAATTTAAAGCAAGCTCTTCGACGCCCCTTTGCTTCGTCTTTTCAGATCCATCTTCAAATGATAATCGTGGTCTTGCTCTCTTTAGAACATTATCTAAACCTTTTGTTTGGATAGGTGGGCAAGGAAAAGGTACCTTAAACTCTGCTTCTAAGAATTCAGCATTATTTTAATCAAACAATGCTTTTTTCCTACAGACACTTTTCCATTTTCTATTATATAGGAATAAAAGAGTCAACCAATTTTTTTCTTATAACCATTAACTGACTTTCATCAAGAGAAGACGTAGCATTAATATTATACAAAATCAAATCTACTTTTTTACATTTTGATTGTGGATCACTATTCCAAATAATGTCACATAAGTGCTGATTTTTTATTCTGTATTCCATGTTAAAAAATACTTTGAACGATTCCCTCAATATCTCCGTAGAAACACGAATTCTATTTGTAAACTTCTTCCATTAAACAAAATTAAACAAATGCAGAAAAACAAATCAACAACGACTTGAAGTTGATCCTGCTACATTCAACTGTTTTTAGGTATAGTTTATACCAAAAACAATTTATCTGTAGCTGCAGCTACTTCAAGTCGTTCCTGATTTTGTTTGCTTCATTTGTTTTATTTTATTTCAAGAAAGATTTATTTGCATTCGTCTTTGCCAAGACATTTTCAGTTCATTCTGTAAAAAAATCTAGCCTATTAAAAAAATGGTAAAAATGTGCATTTGTTCATTAATTTTTGAAAAATAATTACCAGTTTCTGTCACTATTAAAGATATGTCAGCAAAGAGTCTTTTGCAAGACATTTTGCATTGATTCCACACAAAAGTCAGAGCTATTCATGAAAAAATGGTCAAAATGTGCATTTGTTTATAAAAATTGTTTAAATAATTAGAAATTATTATCTATTCCTAACTTATTGTCAGCGCACATCATTATCTGTGATACTTTATACAAAATCTATGGGTTACCTTTCATTTTTAAAGGAATGGGAAAAATGTGGGAGAAATACTAAAGCTCAGTGCGAAGGGCAAGAACAAACAGTAGGGTGCCCTAGTTGCGCTTAAAAAGTAAGCGAAGCTCTTTTAACAAAAGAGAATTATTAATTACCACATTACATCCGTCGTTTTTTTAAGCTTTAATTTTAAGAAGCATGTGCTTAAAGGCGGTAAAAATACAAACACTGAGCGTGAGATAAATGCATCATCGAGCTTCTTTAAAAATTGCTTGATCGAGCTTCCTTTAAAAATTAAAATTTACTTGTTTGTAAAAAATGTATATTTTCGATTTGAAAATATAAAGGTTTCGTGAAAAATTCGTTTTCTCATTAAAAAATAAACCAATTTTTTGTTTGAAACCTATGTTTTTTCTTCAAAATTCATATTTTTGCTTTAAAATTATTTCATTTTGGTAGAGAATTAAACTTTTCAGTTAAAAAATAAACAATTCATTTGAAAATTGAACTATTTAGTTTTAAATTCGTATTTTTTATTAAAAATTGAATTTTTTGTTTAAAGAACGAACTATTTTGTTAGAAATACATCTATTTCCATTAAATTTATTCTTGTTTCTATCAATCTTGTTTATTTTAAAAGTTTTTTTGAAAAGAATTTTCAAGTTAAGAAGACAAAGAATAAGTCATAAATAAAAAAAAATATTTTTCGATTAAAAAAATTAATTTTTATTTAAAAAAATATTTTAAAAAAATAGTATAATTTTCAACCTAGCAAATTGAATATACATCAAACAGGTAACATTTTAATTTAATTTTTCTACAGAAAAGACGAATTTCAACTAAAAGCATCATTTTTCGAGAAAAAATAAAATGATTTAGTTTTCGCGTAAAAAAATATTTATTTTCAGTAAAATAAGTACAGGCAAATCTGAGTTCAATGTCAACTCGGAAGTGAGCCTAAGAATAAATCCACAGTCTCGGAAATATTTTGTTTCTCTCCTGTTCTTCTGTTTCTTGTTTCTCCCTCTGTTTTGTGACGCGTGAGTGACCACGACACATCTTTCCGCAGCACCTCTCATGCATCCCCGCCGCGTGGCGTTAATTGTCGGAAACATTAAATGGAGGATCACTAAATCTAGGTGAAATTAGGGAATTGATTCAGGTGATTTTAATGTAACTTAGCTTCTTTTTGCATCGTTTTATTGAAAGACAAAGGCAAATGCAAGAAAATGAGAACATAATGGATTTTTATCAAAATGTTTTTGCAAGAAATCATTTTTTTTTTTAAATATTCCTTTTCCAGAATTTTCAATTGAAAATTCTGCAATAATAGATACTGACAATTTTTCCACCTTTTTTCTTAAATATTTCTCTCCTTCAAATAAATCTACTTGCTTTAAAATGAATTTGCTGTTGCTCAGGAACGAAGAACTATTTTGCTTTAAATTTCATAAAATTTAGTATAATGTAGCTTATAACATCCTGATCAAATAAAGTCCTTGAAGAGTGTTTAGCACTACGCTCAGGGATCATGCCTAACTCTCTTTCCTTTTGCTATTTTATAGTTTATGACCCCCTAAACAAATAATATCCATGTCTAAAGGTCGACCAAAGGATACTTTTCCGTCGGTGTTGCATCGTATGTCGCTTTTCATGAAGATGAAAAGAGAAAGAGCGACCACAAAAGACTGTTTGGCACCACGTTTAGGGATGACGCCAAACTCACTGTCCCTTAGATATTTTGTATTTCGGGACCCCTGAACAATAATATTTATGCCCAAAGGTCAAAAAAAGGATACTTTTTGTCGCTGTTGCAATGTATGTCACTTTCCATGCAGATGAGAAGAGTTACAGCGCCACAAAGGACTGTTTGGCTCCGCGCTCAGAGATCACGCCAAACTCACTGTCCCTTAGATATTTTGTAGTTCGGGACTCCTGGACAATAATATCCATGTCTGAAGGTTGACGACAGGATACTTTTCCGTCGGTGTTGTATCGTATGTCGCTTTTCATGCAGATAGTTTAGTATTCCACTAATAATAATTTCCATGTCTTAATGTCGAGAAAAGGATACTTTTTCGTAAATGTTGTGCCAAAGTTAACGTTTGGCACCACGCTCAGGGATCATGTCGAATTTGCTGCCTCTGATATTTTGTAGATTAGGGCTTCCTGCTCGATAATATTTATGTCATGCCCAACTCTCTGACCATCCAATTAAGTAAAGAAATCCGGGTAATCAAGGCAATATCAACAGACATCCGTGCACGATCCTGCGAATTAAGGAAAGACAGAAGTATTATCCAGCAAGTTAAGGCAAGATTAAAGAATTATCAGGTTAATAATAGAAATATTCTGGTATTTTTTAGCCATTTAAGGCAAGATTATGACGCGATCTAGCCAATTAAGGCAAAATCAGGAAGTGTTTAAAGCAGCGATGAAAACATTTGTGTATGGTTTGGTATTGAATGACACTCTGGTCAGTAAAGACAACAACGAGCATTAGATCGCTCAAACAAGACGAGTTTTGGTATATTATTCTACTGTTATCTTTCACGCGCAACCGCAATATGATTAATCATAGATCTGCTTGGATACTTTACAGCTGGCTGATAGCGCACGTACCCGAAATACCATAATATGCTTGCTTAATGTGCACATGATCCGACTGTCTTGACCCCAGTTTTACAAGTGCAGCAGTACCTCAATATTTGTTTATTGTTTTGTGATTTATCCAGTTGTAGCTCTTGATCATCGGCTGCTTGAACCAAATTATCTTCTACATATCATATCCAGATCTGATATTTCGTTGTGCGTCTCAAACGAGAATACACTCGCACTCTGAATGAATCCGCTTTATGGACAAATCGTTCAACTCCAAATCTTTTATAGGATCCATGTCAAACTTATGTTGTATGTAGACTCCTGCTAGATTCAGTTAATAGATTCCTTCATTATTGAAATCAGGCTCATAATTCTTCGATAATTCACATAGGCCTTGCAAAAAATATTGCAACTAGACACCAGATAAGCGATAAGCCCTGTTGCAAAATTCTAAACCTTGCAGTAGGACGTTGGATATAAAGCCACTTACATAAAAATGTTCGGGGCAAGAACGACTTGATTCCGGTACGTAAATTAACCCTACATTTCACCAACAACCTGCTTACACCTTGCATTCATAAACAAAGTATTATGCGGATATTTTTAATTTAAATTAAAACGTGACGAGGTTATGAATGGACTGTAGGGCTAATGTTGCTTAATGATGTAATTCACGGGGAAGGGAACAACTGTGCACAAGCCCATCTGCGCAGTCGAATTTTTTTATTTCGAAGTTTTGTTCTAAAATATTTTGTTCTTTGAAGTTTTGCTGTTTGTGGGTGGCTGCAGATGAAATGGCACCCAAGATGCTGATACAGATTTTACTCTTAAATATTAAGGTCCGCAAGATTCAGTACAGAAGGTAGGTGTTGATTTTCTTTCTGTAAATGAAGTGACATTCTCACAATGTTAGATGGTGCTGATGATCACTCGCACTCTGAATCATGAAACGCGTCTAGGACCCTAAAAGTTTATGGGCATTTCCTACTTTTTTGTGCTACTTGTCTCTGCAGGGACAAGGATAACTAGCGGGACATCCTGCACATATAAATTTGCCATTAAAAAGGCGGATGGCATTTAAGCATCAAAAATAATATAACTTGTGATGCCAGTTTTAATAAATTTAGTAACTACCTAGCTTTCCTTACAACTGATTCTAATGAGATGTAAATATCTGAGCAAAACAATATTGACGCGGATTATTATCTGTTTGATAAGAAATGTTACATATATTTCATTATCTAAAGACGAAGTAGAACATTCAATAGGCTAGTTGCGAATCCAAGTATTCATTAGTACAAAAATTAGCTGTTCCTCTCTAATTGGGAAAGATGAAAAGTGTTTCTTCTCTCATCTTATATTCGGCTGTTCTCATCAATTCTATTGGTAAATACATTAAAATATTATATCGCTTATTTTAAGTACATTATGAAAACTGTACGCAAATCAGAATTTCTGGGCTTTAATCATCATCCAGTCTCAATTAATATTTTCTTTTTGACTTTGTTTGATTTGTACCGAAGTTAGTACGAATTATATCTGGATTTTTACGGGGGAATAGACAATGTGCCTGTGTATAAGATTGAATTCGAAAAGTATATTTACTATTACAAAATTTGTACCATATGTGCGCACGCACATATGGTACACTTCTGCGGATGAATCTCCGAATTAATTAAAAACGAACTGTTTATAATCTAAAAGACTCTAAAAAATCTCACTAATTAAAGAGTTTTAATAAAGAAAATAATAAAAACCAGATATATTACAACTAAGAGGAAAGTTTAGCAGAAATTAAATCTGTTAAACCAAAAGTACATTTTGTTCGAATAAAATTAATTCCGTTATTGAGAATATTTGTCGACCATTTCGCCACCTTTCAAAGGAAATAAGAACTAGAAAGAGTAGCGCTTCTGCTATTAAAGCCGGATCTGGAATTTAGTTTTCACTAGTTTCCAAAGGCCCGTATGAAAATTAAGTATAAAAATAAACCTGGACAATTGAAGCAGTGAAAATAAGAAATATTTGGAAAAGATTTTTTAGAATGAGAAAAAAAGTCACACCAAATATGGTAGTTTGGTCTCGTGATTCCCTCACCTAGCATCCAAAATTTATGTTCACTGTGTCATTATCTTCTAATAATATTTATTTAGATTTTATGAAAGCAGATTTCTTATTAGTTTTTGAATTAATTTTAAAATCATGCTATCAAAAAATCTGATTATATATTATTAACAGAGCATTATAAACACAAATAAAATATTTGAGGTTAGGTAATGGGCGAGGTTGATAATACAGTGATCGTAAATTTTATTACAGTTATATTTGCTTAAGAAATAAAAGCGGTAGAAAGTAATATAACAATAAATTTAAAAAGAAATGAAAAACTATAAAATAATAAAACAAATAGATTCCAGCCTACACCGAGTATATTCATATAATATTTTTGTCGACTACTTAAAATGGTCCAAATTTATTTTAATTTTTATGCTGCTTTTTTGAAAGTTGCGAAAACACGATTTCGACAGCACAGTAGCTAATCTTTCTAGCTCTAATTTTCGTCGACAGGTGGCAGCAATTTAAAATTTTAAAGAATAATTTAGAATATTTTTTTTCTAATTAAACATAAATCATACTGGTTTTTTAATCGGAAAGTTTAATTAAGGGAATAGTTAGGACACCTAAACTAAAGGTAACGGCGCTCTGTTTTACCGCCCGCTCCTTCAAAAATTTCAGTTCATGGATTTTATTGGTTCAGGGCTTAAAATGTTTCTTTATGGACCCGCTCTTTGGGCGTACAACCAATTCGATTGGTTTTGGGCTAAAATTGTTGTTGATTGACAGCCCTAAAAATTTGGTAAGGTAGGTTGACGAAATTCAATATGCCGGATCAAATATGGCGGACAACAATCCTATATGGGGGAAAGAATTTTTTAAAATCAACCGATTTCAGCCAGATTCAATGTGGCGGAGCTCAAATGGCGGACAACTTTTTTTTTAAATAACCGATTGCTTATGGAATGTTGTCAAAAGCTCTCTGCGTTGATAGAATTTCGGATGCATCAGAGTATCCAAATGTAGCAAGAATTTTGTTATGGAGAAGACCTTTAAAGCATGAGCTTTGGAAATGTTTGTTACTGGTGGTGCACTGGAAAATCTTTTCGACAATTTCCTAGATGTTCCATCATAGTCCTGTTTAGTGTAGTGGAAAAATTTCATGTTGGGAAATTTATTTTTAGCCCAGTTAAAAATTTCTACAGCTAATGCCTTTAGGGTCTTTTCCAACAAAACTCTTGCTACATTTAGATACTCTGATGCATACGAAATTCTGTGAACAAATGAATACTTCTACTTAATACAAGCGACAATGGGTTGATTTTCAAAAATCTCGTCCGCTAATTTGAATTCGCCATATTGAATTTTTCAAATCCTAGTTCAGATTTGTAACCAGCGACCCCAAGAGCCTTCTTGAACAAAATTTAACTAAACGCGGCTGATTTGAACAAATTTGTCACCCATATTTGATTATCGTCGCCATTTTCGGTCCAACATCTTGAATTTTGCAAAATTGGCTTCAGATTCGTGATAAGCGATGCCAGAAACCATAGTAAACCAAATTCGGATAAAATCGGTTGTTTTTGAGGGCCGTCAATTACCAACAATTTAAGCCCAAAACCAATCAAAATGGTAGTATCTCAGTAACGGTATCCCAGAAAACAAATCAGATACGGAAAAATGTTTCAGACAAAAGTTGTAGGAGGGAAAGGGTACATGGATTGGTATGAAAGACCTTGACCTTGGAAGCAATTTTAGAGGTTATTTAAAGGTCAAAGTGATTTTTTCTAATGAAAACCCCTAATTTTGATCCCGGATGACACAGCATTGACAAATAAAACATTTTGTACCTAAAATTTTCCGTGCTTTCCGAATGCGGGTTCAAAACGGTTTCTGTCGTACATTCTGTGATATTGCTTGCTATGTCAGTTTCGTCTATTTGAGCTTCATCTGATCTTGAAACAATCTAGACCAATACAACATCTTTTACGTAGAAGTGTCCGCTCTTTTCAAACCCAGGATCAAAATTAGGGGTTTCTATTAGAAAAAATCACTTTGACCTTCAAATAACCTTTAAAATTCCTTCCAAGGTTTAACCTTTTAAGGTTCTTAAATTCTCAAACAAATCAAAATAATTCAATCAACAGCTTAAAAAAGTAATTTAAAAAAACGCTGTTTTAGAATAGCCCTTTCTCCCTTTAGAAGAAAAAAACACGCGGGAAGAGAATCCACAAGGAAAATTAAACTTCTGTTTCTTGTTGCAGAGTTCAGTTCACAATTTGACTGCTTACCTAATGGTCAACCTATTCCCCGCGACCCTTGTTTAGAGTCTTCGCATACTCGTGAAAGGTGTTCTCCTACTACAGAGCTTCCTCTAGGTTCTCCGATCAGGTCTTCTTCCACTGCCGAGTCTTCCCTTAGTTCCAGCTCCAGGTCTTCACATACTATTCGTTCTTCTTTTCCACTAAGTGGACTTACATGTAAAGAATTTAAGTATATGCGGCTTGTTCCCCACACGAATCCAAACCGGCGATTCAGAATTCAAAAATATACGTTTCCACGTGATGCAGAAATTCATGTGCGAGGAGAAAATGGTATCCCTGCGCAGATACCGACCGGACGACAGACCGTGTTAACAACGTCCAATGGTGAAGTCTTCGCAATATTAGAGCGAAATCATACAACTCTTCGTGGAATATATAAAATAGAAAAAGCAGTTCAAAAACGGGTCAAAATAAACATGTACGACAAGAAGGTTAAATTTATGACAGCTGAAGAAATATTGGAAGCTCCTTTGGGCCGCCATCATCCTATCTCCGGAAACTTTGACAAAGTTGTGGTAGTCTAGACCTTATAGCATATACTACATGGAGTGCTGCTCGGGGTAATTGCGTGTTATAAATATGAATAGTACTATTGGAAATGGTCAAACTACGATACGCCACCTGGTGATAAAAATCCAAATTAGAAAGAAAAGGTACGATTTTGAAGAAGCATTTTAATTTGTGCATAATAGTCTTTAGACATTTTTTTGTGAAGTTC
>JAAAKG020060079.1:0-12491 GCA_010014905.2 Druon quercuslanigerum | reverse complement strand
TTGATTTGGGTAAATTTTTACGCCCCCCCCCCCCCCCGCTTTTGTTAAATGTCCACGCTTTGAGACCCCCTGCATCCGAAAAACAGGTTTTTACGAATCTGTCTGTCTGTATGTCTGTCTATTTTCCCGATAACTTTTGAAAAAATTGGATTGGCTTTTCTTACACTCTTTTAGTGTCCTAAACTAAAGATTAATTACGTTAGCCAGCCATGTTGGATGAAAATTCAAAAAGTGAAAACATTTTGAATATTTTTGAAAGCACTTTTTTAAAAATTGAAAAATTCTCTGTACGGACATTCATAGAATGCAAAAAATCGATCAATTTTTCTTAATGACACACGAAAATGAACAATTAAAGCCAAATAACGCATGATATGAAAAAACTCAAAAAAAGCAAAATGTTTTTGAACGCCTTCCAAGATTATCATAATAACTTTTTGAATTTTCTTGAAAAATCCAAAAATGAAATTTTGACAGCTTAAAAAGTAATGGAAAAGCAAAAATCGCTTTTTTCGAGCACACTATTGAAAATACAGAAAAAGATCAATTGACATTTTTTCAACGTTATTGTTACTTTTAAAGAATAAAACCAAAAATTCTCATCCCATCAAAATGTCACCCACCACAAAAGACCTCGCACAAATCTATAGAAAATATGGTCCCGGTCAAATTGGCTGAAACTGTAGTATAATGTAGTTCATATTATCCTGATCAAATAAAGTCCTTAGACACTAGGTCCAAAAAACGCCAGGTTTCGAGACAGGATGAACCAAATGCCTCTCAGGGATCATTCCGAACTCTCTGTTCCTTTTATATTTTGTATTTTGGGACCCACCAAACAATAATATGTGACGCGCTCCGAGAAAAGGGCCCTTAGCGGCCTTTCGTTAATTTTATAGGAGAAGGAGACGAAGTAGCGAGGAGCCGATAGTCTCTTCCGATATTCCTCTCTCTTTTCACCACACACATCACGTTAGGGTTAGCGTCTGTGTCAAATGTCAATATTCATGCTGTAGATGTGTGAGTGGAGAGAGAGAAGACTCGATCGTTGGTCCGAACGCCCAAATAAAAAGTCTTTTTTTATATTACATTCTCCACGGGGAATTTTTCTGACTTCGTCAATCGAAAGAGCAAGTTTCGATTAATAATAAATGCTCATAATCTGAAAATAGATTTTTGCTATTTTGTAGTTTGGGATCCCTCGAAAAATAATATCCATTTCTTAGTGTCGAGAAAATAGTACTTTTTCGTGTGTGTTGTACCAAAGTTAACGTTTCATATATATTCCAGGAGTTCCACGGACCCTCTAGGTCTGTTTGACGTCACGCTCAGGGATTATGCCGAAGTCACTGTCCGTTGGATATTTTGTATTTTAGGACCCCCTGAATAATAATATTCATGTCTATAGGTCGGAAAAAGAATATTTTTCTGTCGGTGTTGCATCGTATTTCGCTTTTCATGCAGATGAGAAGAGTTACAGCGACCACCGAGGACTGTTTGGCACGACACTCAAGGATCATTCCGAACTCTTTGTCCCTTTAATATTTTATAGTTTGGGACCTTCGAACAATAATATTTAAATTTAAAGGTCGAGAAAAGCATACTTTTCCATCGGTGTTTCATCGTATGGCGCTTTTCATGCAGATGAGAAGAGTTACACCCAGCCTCGTGGACTGTTTAAACCATGTTGCATCGTAGGTCGCATTTCATGTACTTATTCAATCTAATTAAACAGGTCCTATTAACCACATCATCAAGACTAAAGTATAAGAAGTGTGTGTGTGTGGGGCTACCCCCCAGTTAGACTACTCTAACTACTGTAAAAATAAATAATTATTAGTTTTTGGATTAGGCTAACACAATCTGAATTTGATTAAACATCACCAATTATGTACGTATTTATTCAAACTAGTTAATCAGGTCCTATTAAACGTGTCGTCAAGACTGTAATATTGAGTGGGTGTCTGCTGGTAGTTTACCTTCCGTAAAAAAATTAAGTAGTGCTTTCCGGATCATGCTAATATAAACTGAATCTGAAGTTACATTGCCAATGGCATAATTTCTCATTCAAGCTAATTAATCATGTTTTACCAACTACGTCGTCAAGACTTAAGTATGAGAAAGGTATCCGAGGGTAGTTTAACTAATGTAAAATGTTGATTGGTAGTCTTCGGATCAGACTTACACTAATTAAATGTAATTAAGCATCACTAGGTGCGTACCTACTTATCCAAACTAATTGATCAGGTCCTGTCAATTGCAGGTGACGGACATCTGTGCACGAGCCCATCTGTGCACATCGGTGGTCATAGGCACAACTGTGCACCAGGCGAGCTGTGCACGTCTACATTTCAACGTGCACAGATAGGACACTCCCAACTGAGTACGTCTAAATATCGACTAAATGTCTAAATGACTGAATGAAATTAAAAAGAAAAAAAACTAATATTAAATGACTAAATTTCGACGTGCACAGATGATACCCTACTAACAGTTCACTTGCAAAGATGGGAGACTTCCAACTGTGCACGTCGAAATGTGGACTTGCACAGATGGCCCGGTGCACAGTTTTTCCTCTGGCCAACAACGTGCACAGTTGTACACTTCCCGTCAATTACGTCGTGTACACTAAACTACGGGGATGGTATACCGGGTTAGTTTAACTACTATATACAATAAATGTTTGGTAGGATAAGAGCGAACAAAATATGCACGTAATATTTGTTCATGAATTATAGTCTCCTTTGTTTTTCAGTTTTAAAACTTTTCATTTTGGGAATCGGTTTTCATAATGAAAAAGCCTCCTTTAAATAAACTTTTATATTTCGGGCATCGGTGGCTTGTAATAAAGGAGGATTTGCCTTTTTTTGAAAGAATATTTGTAGTTTACTCTTGACACAAATTATTCATTAGCTTTTTATGTTCTTCGCTTGCGGCAATGTTTGTTTGATATTGAAGTCAAGTTTCTAAAAGGGAATGCTGCAGAATTTCCGTATACCTAAAATTTAGTCATGCCGCCCATGAGAATGAATTGCAATGAATATGTGCAATCGCCTTATAGCCACGAGCAAAGTACACATATCTGATGCAGAAAATGAGCAAAAACAACAAGTCTCAATTTATCGTCGTGCTGAACATGAAATAGCTTTTTAAGAGATTGATGAAAATACGAGGATATGCCTGAACTGCAATCGAAGCATTATTATGCAGATGAATGATTCAGCACTTTATCCTAGTTTTCTGTCACTCAAGGTTTTAAAACAAAACAGAAATATTTCTTGTATATTTTGTAACAGAATGCAAGATATGACCAGGTTGGCGGTGGAATGTAGGGTAAATGTTTTTGTAAAAAAATATTTACGCCCCGGAATCAACTCTTTCTTGCCCTGAACATTTGGATGTGCGTGGCTTTATACCAAACGTCCTACTGCAAGGTTAAAAATTTTTCAATAGGCCTTATCGCTTATTTAGTGTCCAGTTGCAATGTTTTTTGCAAGGCCTGCGTGAATTATGAAAGATTGATGAACCTCATTTTAATAATGAAGAAACGTTTTCAGCAGAAGTGTTCAATTCAATGAGTCCCATAACAGGCGACCAATTCAGAGATTTATATGCATATTGCGATCCTCTACGTGATTCTGTACAATATTGATGGGTATATCAGCCAAGGGCTGAGTGATGACCTTTTAAAAGTTATTTTTGGATACAATAGAAGGCAAAATGTGAGTTTCATTATTTCTATCTTAAAAAGATCTGTGATGACACGTTTTGTTCCCAATAGCATAGGGTTGACGGATATAACACGGGAGCAGTATATACAGAGACATGTAAAGGACTTCGAAAATGAACTTTAGAATACCACTCCTGAAGTTCACAAAAGTGATTGCCTATATAGATAAAACTTATGTATATATCCACAAACCCAGCAATTTCAGAGCACTCAATTAAACATACTGCGTTCATAAAAGTTGCTAATTAATTAAACCAGCCTTAGTTGTTGTTACAGACGACTATAATTTGAATATTCGTGGGTCTTACTTTTCTGACTCTCAACATAACGATGCTGCCATGCTTACTAATGAATTCGAAATCGATGTTAGTGGGCTGCGAGAATGGTTCGAAAACGATGACATTATCATTGTGGACCGTATATATCGTGATGCCCTACCGCTTCTTGAAAATCTTGGTAATAACCATAAAATACCACCTTTGTTAGTTGGTGGACAAAGGCAATTTGATACAGAAGAAGCAAATGACTCCAGATTGATCACTAAGACAACGTGGATCGTAGAGGAACGAAATGGCCACATAAAGTCTGTTTTTAAGTTCTTCGGGAATCTCATGAACATGAACCATGCCATTAACATCGGCGATTTTTACCGTATTGCTGAAGAGATCCTCAACAATATCGTCCTTGCATACAGATGGCTGAATCGACCGTAGACTTAGCCAAATAATGTTACGAAAATCACATGAACCCAACGTCGTCCAGGCCAGAGTTACAATTGAATACCTGCATACCAGGAATGCCAGATAGATTCATCTTAATAAACACCAAGTACCTCATTTCCCTAGGCTGGATATGAATTATCTGAAGGTACTGACGGTAGGAATTTATCAGCTGAATCTAGCAGGAGCTTACATCCAAGATAAGTTTGACAGTGAGCGAATAGAAGATTTGGAGTTGGACGAACTTGTCGTTGATCAAGAGCAACAGCTGGACGAAGCACAAAACAATGAACAAATATTGGGGTACTACTGTACTTGCAAAACTGGGCCCAGGACAGTCGGATCATTTGCACATAAGCGTATTATGGTATTTAGGATACGCGCGACACGAGCCAGCAGTAAAGTATCCAGGCAGATCTATGATTAATAATATTGCGGATGCGGATCAAAGAGAACAGTAGAATGATATACCAAAACTCGTCTTGTTTAAGCAAACTAATTCTCATTGTTGTCTTTACTGACCAGGGCGTCATCCGATACCAAACCATACAATAATGTTGCTATAACTGGTTTAAACACTTCCCGATGTTGCCTTCATTGGCCGTTTCGCATCATAATCTTGCCTTAACTGGCTGGAAAGTACCAGAATATTGCTATTATTAACCTGATCATTCTTTAATCTTGCCTTAACTGACTGGATAATACTCCGGTATTGCCTTAATTGGTAGAATAGTGCACTGATACCATGTTAATATTATCTTGATTACCCGGATTTCTTTCTTAATTGGATGGAAAGAGAGTTGGGCATGACATAAATATTATGTCATGCTTAGGAGGACCTAAGCTGCAAAATATCAAAAGAGATAGCGAGGTAAGCATTATCCCTGAGCGTGGTGCCCAACAATCCTATATGGCCCGTGAAACTCCTCTAGTGTGCATGCAACGTTAATTTTGGTACAGCACCCACGAAAAAGTATCCTTTCCTCGACCTTTAGACATGGATATTATTGTTCAGGGGTAGCCAAAGTATAAAATTTCAAATAGACAGACAGGTCGGCATGATCCCTGATCGTGATGCCAAACAGTCCTCTGTGGTCGCTGTAACTCTTCTCATATGCATGAAAAGCGACATACGATCCAACACCGACGAAAAACTATCCTTTCGTCGACCTTTAGATATGAATATTATTGTCCAGGGGGTCCCAAACTACAAAATATCGAAGGGACAGTGAGTGCGGCATGGTCCCTAAGCGTGGTGCCAAATAGTCCTAGAGGATCCGTGGTACTCCTTGAGTATGCACGAAACCTTAACTTATAATGAACACCCATGAAAAAGTATTCTTTTCTTGACATTTAGGCATGGATATTATTGTTTGGCGGGTCACAAGCTACAAAATATAAAAGGTACAGAGAGTTCGGCATGATCCTTGAGCGTAGTGTCAGACAGTCTTTGACGGTCCGTGGAATTCCTCTCGCGTCCATGAAAAGTGACCTAGTGTCTAAGAACTTTATTTGACCAGGATATTAAAAACTACATTATACTACAGTTTCAGCCAATTTGACAGGGACCATATTTTCCATAGATGTGTGCGAGGTCCTTTGTAGATTTTTTTTGAGTGCACAATTTTGGTCAAATCATCATTTGTCGTATCTTGCATAGTTCTTGCAAGTTGTTGTGGCGTCAAGCCACACATTCCTAAACAGTATTTTTGTGTTTTTCTCAAATTCGACATAACGGTAAAATCTCAATTTGTACTACCCGCCGGAAAAGGCGACAGCTCTCGGTCCCAATCTTGATCTTCTATCAAGGACGCTGGGCGGCTTGACCCTGTCACCCTTTCGACAGTCAGGTCAGTACGCAATTGTCCGGGAACCGTGTCGCACCCCGCCTGTCAATTTTATCTCTTTTCTTTTTATTGATAAAACTATCTTGTTCTTTTTTTAAATCGTGAATTCCTCGTTTTATTTATATGCTACCAATATTCCCCGAAGTGGTGACCCCGACGTGATAGGAAAACGCAACGGTAGTTTTTTTTAAAGCGAAAATTCGAGAAAAACTGTGAGTCAAAACGAAGCGGGGGCGAAGAGGCAACCGTCGCGTCGCATAGGACCCAAACCGTCCGCCCTCTCTTCTCAGTGTAGTGTTCCAGTGTTTACCCTTTCTCACTCCCTCTCAGTGCAGTGACTCTCAAACGCAGTAACTAAGTGACCTTTCTCCGTGTAGTGATTATATTCCGGGAAACTTTGGACGCTAAATACGCGGCGGATGTGCGCGATATGCTGACCCTGACGGAGGGAGACCCCGGGAGGACTTACGCCAATTTAAAAGCTCAGCTTATTAACCGGTTAAGCGCATCTCAAGACCAGAAAACGCGGCGCCTCTTAGATCATGAGGAAATCGGCGACCGGACGCCATCGCAGTTCCTTCGACACTTAAACGGACTCGCGGGCAACGTTTTTCCTGATACCGTGTTGCGACCTCTCTGGCTCGGTCGGCTGCCAACAGCCGCGCAAGCTATAGTGGCAACTCAGGATCAAGCAAATCTGGACAAACTCTCACAATTCGCGGACGCGATCGTGACGACGCTAGGTCAAGAGAATCACGTAGCGGAAGCTTCGGCACAGCCTATCCAAATGACCCCAGGCTAGGTAAACCTCGCAGCGCTTTTCGAGCAGCTTTCTCTCGTAACTACCAGACTTGCTAACATGACAGCAGCAATCGAGGAAGTAGCTTCCGGCTCATTCAATTGCGGTCGTTGTCAATCTCGCGGACAGTGCAATCAGCGAAACCAAAGCCGCAGTCGCTCAGTGAAAAAAGACGGCGTTTGTTGGTATCACGTGCGTTTCGGGGATGCCACAAAACGTTGCAACAAACCGTGACCCTTGCCCGAAGTCTCGCCGCCTCTTCGTGACCGACACGGTAACAAAAACACAATTTCTAGTCGGCACAGGAGCCGACATTTGTGTCTTTCCGCGCGCTCTCCTTCGCGTACGAAGATTAAGGTCAAATTACACCCTTTTCGCGGCCAACGACACACCCATCGTGACTTATGGATTCGAAACCTTTTCCCTTCATCTTGCACTCAGGCCAGCTTCCGAATGGCGTTTCGTCGTCGCCGACGTTAGCAAGCCTATCATCGGAGTGGATTTTCTGCATCACTACAAACTCCTGGTAGACATAAGAAACAAGAGACTCGTTGATGGTCTCACCACGCTCGCTGTCACCGGAAAAGTTGCACCCTGCAAGGACGCCTGGCTGGGAATCCATTCCGTGCGAAAAGGATCAGCATCATGGCACGAACTCCTAGAGCAATACCCAGAAATAACCCGTCTACCTGGTGCTGTCACTGAGAAAGCACGACGCCTGGCCCCGGATTGATTCAGGCAAGCGAAGAGGGAATTCCAGGATATGCTGCAAATGGGTCTGACAAGAGTTTCGAAGACTAGCTGGGCATCACCTCTTCACATGGTACCGAAGAAAGGAGGTCAATGGAGGCCCTGCGGCGATTACAGAAAGCTCAATTTTAGGACCATTTCGGTCAAGTATCCTGTGCCACACCTCCACGATTTCGCTCACGCACTGTATCGTAAAACGATTTTTTCCACTATCGACCTTGTCAGGGATTATAACCAGATACCAGTTGCGGAAGCGGATATTCCAAAGACGGCCATCACGTCACCTTTCGGCTCAGACCTGCCAGCGTTTCATGGGCGAGGTACTTAGAGGACTCGATTTTTTGTATGTCTACATCGACGACATCCTCATAGCATCATCTTCAGAGGAGGAACTCAGGAACATGTCCGTCAAGTCTTCGACCGTTTAAAAACATACGGAATACTCATCAATCCAGAAAAATGTGTTTGGGGAGTATCTTCCGTGAAATTCCTGGGGCACGAAGTGACACCCCTGGGTATCAGGCCACTCCCAGAGAAAGTCGAAGCAATTCTCCACTATCCGCAACCTAAAACGGCGAAGGATCTTCGGCGCTTTCTGGGAAACTATCAACTTCCATCGTCTAGCAATTCCAAAGGCAGCTGAACAACAAGCTCCTCTCAACGATCTTCTTCAAGGAAACATCAAAGGGAAATCTCCAGTTCCATGGACTCCAGAAGCTTTACAGGCTTTCGAAAAGTGCAAAAAGTGCTTAGCAGAAGCTTTTTTGCTAGCCTTCCCTGCGCCTGGAGCTCTTTTGGCAATTTTTGCCGATGTTTCGGATTTCTCAGCGGCTCTGCAGCAAAGAGTTGACAACGAATAGCAATCCCTTGCTTTTTTCTCAAAAAAGCTCACCAGCACCGAGCGCAAGTATGCAGCCTACGACCGAGAATTGTTGGCCATTTACATGGCTGTAAAATTTTTTCGACACAAGGTTGAAGGACGAGATTTCATTATCTTCACCGACCATAAGCCTCTAACTTTTGCCTTCCAGCAAAAAGCCGATAAATGTTCTTCTCGCCAGTTTCCACACCTCAACTTCATCGGACGATTCACGACCGACATCAGGCACATCTCAGGAAGTGAAAATGTCGTGGATGACGCTCTCTCTCGGATCGAAGCAATTTCGAACGGAATTAACTTCTCAGCTCTCGCTAGATCGCAGGAAACAGATCAGGAACTTCAACATTTTCTTTAACCATGGACATCTCTTCAATTAAAAAAGGTATCACTTCCAGATACAGGTATAATCCTGTACTGTGACATTTCTACCTTCGCAGCTCGACCGTTAGTTACTGAAGCTTTCCGACGAACGGCCTTTAACTCCCTACACGAACTAGCACAACCAAGAATAAAAGCAACTACGAGACTGGTGACGGAGCGTTACGTGTGGCCATCCATCAAGGCGGATTACAGAAAATGGGCTCGAGCCTGCCTACAATACCAACAGGCGAAAATAACTCGGCACGTTTCGTCACCAGTAGGTACCTTCTGCGCACCATCCAAAAGGTTCGAGCATATCCACATGGACCTCGTCGGCCCTTTGCCTTCATCAGACGGCTACCATTGCTAGAACTCTCTTCACTCAGTGGAACGCCAGGTTTGGAGTATCACTTCGGAACACAACAGACCAAGGTAGGCAGTTTGAATCCCATTTGTTCAAGGAATTAAACGCCTTACTGGGATCTCAACATTTTCACACTACGGCCTATAACCCTGCTGCCAATGGACTAGTAGAACGTTTTCATCGACAGTCAAAAGCAGCCATAAAGTGTCACGCCGACGAGAGATGGACAGAAAGACTTCCTATTGATCTACTCGGTATCAGAGCAGCATGGCGCGATGATCTCAAGTCGACGGCAACGGAACTCGTGTTTGGCGAATCCTTGCGTTTGCCAGGCGAATTTTTGGCTCATCGTCTAGGAACAGATAATCAGGCGACTACGCAGTTCGTGGAAGGCATGAAAAGGCACTTGCATAATTTCAAACCAGTGCCTGTTTCTCGTCATGGAAATAGACCAACTTTTGTCTTCCAGGATCTAACCACCAGTGACCACGTTTTCGTTCGCCACGAGGGGATGATGAAAGCTCTGCAGATGCCTTACGACGGACCGTACGCAGTCCCCAATCGATTTGACAAAACTTTCAAGGTGAACATCAATGGATAGGAGGTCACCTTGTCAATCGACAGACTGAAACCAGCCTACGTCATCGCAGAAGAGGAACCACAACAGCAGTGTGCACCAACCTCACATCGTGAAAAACTCACACGTAAAGTTCAAGAGGAAACTGCTAATACTACAGGAACGACAACCAGGTCTGGCAGAAGAGTCAGATTCCCTGATCGCCTTCAGGGCGGTCACTCATAGTGATTTTTTTGTGTTCCCTAGTGTTTCCAGAAGTTTCTTCTATACATTTCAAAGTTTTTTTTAGTGCAAAGTGTCACACCTAAAGAATGCAGTGATTCGTGAAAGTAAAATTTTTTTTTCTCTTTATTTTTTTTCTCTTCTTGTTTTTTTATAGTTTGTATGCACGTATGTTGGTATGCAATTATTAAATACAACTCATACAAGATTATTCTTTAGTATGAACCAAAGAATGAACTAAAAAGAGACTTCACACGAAAAGACTTTTTTTTCTTTAATCTTAAACACATGGTATCGTGATCGACCAATTTAACTTGTTCTATAACCATTTATTCTTTCACAGTCAATCACTAGCAGGGGGGAAGATGTGGCGTCAAGCCACACATTCCTGAACAGTATTTTTATGTTTTTCTTAAATTCGGCATAACGGTAAAATGTCAATTTGTACTACCGCCGAAGGAGGCGACAGCTTTTGGTCCCAATCTTGATCTTCTATCAAGGACGCTGGGCGGCTTGACCCTGTCACCCTTTCGACAGTCAAGTCAGTACGCAATTGTCCGTAAAACCGTGTCGCACTCCGCCTGTCAATTTTATCTCTTTCCTTTTTATTAATAAAGCTATCTTTTTCTTTGTTAAATCGTGCATTCCTCGTTTTATTTCTACGCTACCAACATTCCCCAAAATATTTTTGAAATATTCGACAATATTTGTGAAATTATTGAAATCTTTGTGAAATCTTTTAAAATGATATGAAATCTTAGTGAAATAAAACAAGTATTTGTAAAATATTTCTGAAATCATTAAAATCTTTGCATAATCTTTATGAAATCTTTCCGAATTCTTTACAAAGTTTGCGTAATATTTAAAATATTTTTGAAATATTAGGTAATATATGAGAAATTCTTGAAATTCTTGTGAAATCTTTGGTAAATTATAAACAATTTTGTGAATTTTTTTAAAAAGTTTTCTCAGAAATATTCAAAATAAGCTCAATTTCGAATTTTTATCCAAAATGGCTGGCTAATGTGCATACGCACAAACACACGCAGAGAGAGACAGACACATGCGTAAAAACCTGTTATTAAATTTCCATATTAAATAAATTTAAAATGGAATATTTTATACGAAAATAATAATTCTATAAGATTTTGAAATTGAATAAAGGCGTTCATTAAAGAATCTATTATTTGAAGTGATTTTTAAATTGAAAATTCTTCATGAAGACTCAATCGGACGCTTACATTTGCGTCACTACTAAGGCTTTCGAATTTAATTATTTTATATTTTAATGTTGAAATATAGCTCAATCTAGAAAAGCTTTCATTTTTTGGAAAGATTAAGATTTCAGCTCTATCTTCCGGAAAAGTCATTTTATTCTTTGAAAGATTTTCTACAATCCTCGTTGATAATTTTTTATTTTAAGAAATGCATGTAAAAATTATACTATTTCTATTTATATAAATATTTTTTTTATTGTTGCAATAAAAGCGTTTAGATGAATTTTTTAAAAACTGCCAGGAATAAAATGAGTATTTAGAAGTCGGTCACGGTTTGTTTTCTTTACAAAATTTGCTTACGTCTAATTATAACCAGTTGATTTGACTATCATACAATGTAAGGTTGTATCTTTGGGAGAAGAAATCCGTTCTATGGTTTGACAAATATCCTTTATAAATCAATATTTTGCACAGAAAATTACCCTGAGTGACCTTTAATTAAAATTTTATAAATGTGATTAAACCAGATTTTTAAGTTTTCTATGAAAAACACAATCCACGAGTGACAGAATGAAATCCGAAACTATGAGAGTCAATTTAGTCAGGAATAAGCATTTTGAGCAAAACTGACCCTGAGCGAATATTAAATATACATTTTTTTAATTGGACAAAAATCAGGCGTTGTTTTATCACAAAAAAAATTTGTGGAGGTTGTTAGGTACCCGGATTAAAAGCTATACAGGGTGTCCCACGAGAATTGTCGTTCCTTGTAATGGTAGATAGAGAAAAAAAATCAAGTCGAAAAGTCCCAAGAAATTTTTGGGTCCGGTGCGTATTTTGGGTACTACATTGCATTGAAAATGCATGTAGGTAAACAGTTCGTTGCAAGTGTGCGTGCAACCCCGAAAAGCAATATCTCCTACAGCGGTAACTTCATCTTGCTTCTAGCATTTAAAAAGAAACAAAAAAACAAATGCGATTAGGAATGTATTTGCCTGTTTAAATCGTGTGGGCTCGAGTTCGATC
>JAAAKG020060068.1:0-17889 GCA_010014905.2 Druon quercuslanigerum | reverse complement strand
CAGTATTAAGAAAAAGACTAATAACTCAAAATTTAGAAAAATCTGACTGTTTATTTATAATCAGTAATTGTAATTTAACTATTTAGAACTAAACAGGAAGAAACTTTAAACGTTACAATTTTAATTTTTATATTTAAAGAAGTTTAATTTTTAAGTTAAATTGTTTAATTTGTATGTAATAACAATTGAATACCTCTTATTCTTACAAAAAATTCGAGTAAGTTGAAAAAATATTTAAAAGTTCTAAAGTCATACAAAATTAATTTTAAAAAAATTTAAATTTAAATTTAAAAAAAGAAGCGTCTACCTGTACCCATAAAATTCGGCTATTCGTACCAAAATTACGGCGGAAATAGCCCAAGGTCTAATTTTAAACAAAATATAGATTTTGGTAGATTTCGAACAAAAAATTTAGAAGTTTTTAAAGAATTTTGATAGGCTTCAGAAGAATAAAAAGCTTTTTCTAGCAAAATTTAAAATTAATTTTTATTTTGAAAAATTAACTTATTTAAAAAGATTTATGAAATTATAAAAAATTAATGTGGAAGATTTTAAGAAAATTTCTTGAATTTGGAAGGATTTAAAAAAAATGAAGGAAAAATTAGAAAGGTTTTAAAAGATGTTTAGAAGTTCTGAAGAAATTCGGAAAATAATTTAAAATTTGAAAAAATGTAAAACATAGATGTTTCAAGTTTTCGAAATAAAACTATAATTCGAGATAATAGTTCAATTTTTAATTTTTCTAGCTTAAGCCTGCTTAAAATTATATAATTATGAAAAAATTTAATTCGTTGGTTGATTCTTCGATTTAGACTT
Organism: Druon quercuslanigerum; assembly: GCA_010014905.2. NCBI lineage: Eukaryota > Metazoa > Arthropoda > Insecta > Hymenoptera > Cynipidae > Druon > Druon quercuslanigerum. The sequence continues at coordinate 17,073 of JAAAKG020060068.1, read as the reverse complement.
TAGAGCCTTGAAAATGATCACGTGGATTTATATTTTTTGAACTGAATCTGAATCTTTGAACTCTAAAATTTATATCTTATAGTAGATTCCATTTTATACGTGTAAATTTTGGAATTAAACATCTTTTAAACTTCAATTTTTACAGTTTAAAATTCAAGAGTTCCACTTTGAGTGCTCTCGCTTGCATCTCAGTTTTTATTAAATACTACAAATGGCATTTTTTTTATTTAGTGTTCGATTTTTCTAATTTCATTGACCGTGAAAAATGTTTGCGAACCGGAAAAAAAACCCGGGAAATGGCAGGGAATTTTCTTCTTTGAGTAAAACGGCCACCCTGATTTTACAAGAAAATCATTAATGAAATTGATATTCTTGTCTTTTGGAAATCAGGACGACTAAGAAAGTCTACTCCTTGACTGTTGCAGTTTTACAGACGCATTTTTGAGGATAACAATAGAAAAGTCTGATGTGTTGAACCACGTTAGTACTGTTGTAGGATGGCTTTACTTTTTGGCATGGAGTGTCAGTTTCTATCCGCAAATCTACAGCAATTACAAACGAAAAAGTGTCGTGGGACTGAATTTCGACTTTTTGTCACTGAATTTAGTTGGATTTGTTTTGTACTCTCTGTTCAACTGTGGCCTTTATTGGATTCCTGAAATAGAGGTACAAATTATTTTAAAAAGAAATCATTGCCATTATAAATAATATATAATAAAGGTAAATGTATAATCTTCATTTTTACAGCAAGAATATTTCAGTCGCTATCCGAAAGGTTTGAACCCAGTGAAAGAAAACGATATATTTTTTTCCTTACACGCATTTTTTGCGACAGTAATCACGATTCTACAGTGTTTTATTTACGAGGTAATCATGTACTTTATATTGATTAAATTATTTGTAAAATCAGTTTCTTAGGTAAATTTTTTTCAGATTGGAACGCAAAGAGTATCAACAACAGCTCGAATTATTCACGGAATTTTTGCGATCTTCATAGGGATTTCAACATTTTTGGCCTTGGGACATGTGATTGGATGGCTTGATTTTCTCTATTACTGCAGTTACGTAAAACTAGCGATTACTTTAATTAAATATGTGCCACAGGCGTTCTATAACTACAAAAGAAAATCGACAGTTGGATGGAGTATTGGAAATATCTTCCTAGATTTCACTGGGGGCACTTTATCTATGTTACAGATGATCATTAACGCCTACAACTTTGGTCATTATAAATTTAAAACGATAAATAATTTGATTATAAAATTATTATTTTGTTCTAAAATTATTTAATTTTTATGCAGATGATTGGGAAAGTATTTTCGGAGATCCGACGAAATTCGGTCTGGGCTTCTTTTCAGTCGCCTTCGATATTTTCTTCCTTGTTCAACACTATTGCCTCTACGGGTACGTTAAATTTTCTAGACGAATAATATTTTTAATTTGCTATTGATTTCATGTAAGCTTGCAATCAAATTTGAGCATTTAGAAAGCATGCAAAGTTTACATTTTCGCACGGGTATATTTTCAAGTCACGCTTTTAATATTTAGGGAAAGGAACTAAAAGGCGCCACATAGAACTTAATGCACTAACCCTTTTATTTATTTATATTTTAATGTTTATATTGAAAAAATAGTCCTTTAAACTATCTGACAATTAAAAAAATCAGGGTGGCCGCTGGACCGGGAATTTTTTGAGGCTAGGAAAAAGCGGAAAATGACAGTGCATTTATTTTTTGACCGGGAATTTTACAAATTTTATAAGGAAAATCTGTCGCAAGTTCGATTTTAACATTTTTAAAAATAATTAGTTGAATTTTTATATTTTTAAGCATACATTTTTAATTTAAAAAATTTTCAAAGACAGTCTTGAAAGACTTAAAGAGTTAAAAATTAAAAGCGTTTAAAATTAAAGTTTTGAAAAAATTTTTACTTGATCAACTGTTAAAATTTTTGTTATGGTTTAATGGAATTTGAATCTTTGAAATCTACAATTTATAAAAGTTAAAAATTCTAAATTTTTCTTTCTAAACGCATTTAATTTTAAATTATTTAATTGAAAAGTGTTAGTACTTTCTATTTTATAAAGTTTAGAAGAAATTAAGAATTCCACCTTGAGTGCTTTAATTTGCAGTTCATTCTTTATTATATCCAATGGAAAAATGATTAGCTTTAACGTTCGAATTTTGTAATTTAATTGGCCGTGAAAAATGTTTGCGAACCGGCAAATGACCGGGATTTTTTTTCTATTAAAACGGCCACCCTGAAAATGCACAAAAGATGTAAGGGGGAAAAAGAAAGAGTTTTGAAATTGCAGAACTGACAGCGAAAAGGTGATCGACTTGAAAGGCCGAGTGTAACCAGCCAATCAACAATACAGCTTGTGTCTTACATCTGTATTCCATTGACTGCGGTTAAAAGTAGAAATTCGCTTTAAAGACAATTCTTAAAATGAAATATCAAAGTCTGGAAAAAGACTAAAAAAGTGTCAAGTGCCCGTGCCAACTGAAGAAAGACTAAAGATAATTTTGTGTAAAGTACTTCGCCCCCAAAAGTATTAATGCACTTAGTGATGATTCATTAAAAATAAAGTGAAACATGAACTCTCGTGATTGGGAGTAAAGCTGTGTGAAATCTAGAATGATTTTTATTTTTACTTAGCAAAGACTTTGTTCGATTTTAAAACGCGTTTTAATTGAAAGATTATTTACTTTTATTTCTTAATTTTATTTTTACTTTTATTTTATTTTACAGGAAGTTAATCAAGAAGTGTGTTTCAACGTATTTATTATTATTGAGTAATTTAAATTAGATAAAATACCAAAACTGACAGCGAATTTTCATTGTTTTATATGTTATAAATCAGTTACAATAAAAAGGAAATCGTTTGCACATTCCCCTCCAATCCTATTAATTTTTGTAGATAGTTTACTTGTTTGAAAATTACTTGGCTAGTGATTAAAGCACATGGGGAGCCGACAGAAAAAAGTTGATATTCTTTATCGTTTACGAATTCAAACAAATATTGATTCATTTCAACATTTTGCGAGCGGATCAGCATTTTGCGATATTTTACTTCAAAACATTTTTTGCATGATGCATGGATGCATTTTCGTCTCGGAAATCATCGATAGTTTTTTTTTTAAATTTATTTAATGAAGCGTGCTTATATTCAATCGCCGAAAACTTCTCTAGCGTGCATGATAGAGAAGGTATCTGTGATTTGAATTGGGGGAATATAGAAAATATGTTAACCATGAAAGTAGGCTAGAACTCACTAAGCACATCTTTCTATTCATTCTTATCAGTGATTAATTATAGTTTTTATTGATAATAGGTTTCATCATCTTCATCTCTTCTTTATTCAAATGGCTTCGAAAAACAATTGTCTGTTTTCTTCATAAATAATTTTTCTAACTGAATCAGAATATTTGTGTTTTGTAAAGAATTTAAGAAAAGGAGGCGATAATACAAATATTTTTATGATTTTCTCCTCTAGGTTGAAAATAATTTTTAGCCATGAAAGAAATTAATAAATTATCTTATAAATTAAATTCTTGATGAAGAAAGTAATCTAATAGTTCTAATGAAATAAATATTTAAATATGTTGATCACTGAGAGAATGATTATCGTGTTATGATTTTTCATAATTTCCAAATGAGATTGTAAGTTTACCTTTTCACAGGAATCATCATGAAGGCTACATAATTTTACCCGGCACTTGTCACGTGGAAAGTCAAGAAGATTCTTCAACCAACACATTGAAGCCTGAAAATCCTTATGATTATGATTGAATTTAGTTTTTTTGGCTCTTTTAATAAAAAGTGTTGCATTTTATATGTTAAATTTAAAAAATGCTCATCGAAAATGAATGCATTTTTCCGCTTTCGAATGTCACTTTTAATTAAGTGTAATTTTGTCTGTCGCTGACTCGGAAGCAGAGCCGGCAGAGTAAAGTTTTGCAATGTATGGAGTTTCTTGCCCCCCCCCCCCTCCACCCAGATTCAATTAATTACCAAAATAATTATTGTAAATATTTATATTTTCCATAATTGGCATATTATTATGAAAATAAATTTTTAACCAAAATGAGGAATCTTTTAGAGTTGACCAAGAACCGAACTTTTAACTTGGAAGATTAATTTTCTACCAAAAATAACGGATTTTTAAGAAAATACACAGACTTTAAACCAAATTGTAATATTTAAAGCTAAATTTACAGCAAAAAATTAATATATTCCTTTTTTTATCTAATGATTCCCTTTAGGATCCAAAAATAAATTGCTTTTTTTTTGACAAGTCAACAAACATAATAAAAAGCGAGATTAATTTTTGACTGAAATGGTAGATCTTCAACAATAAAAATGAATTTTGAACAAAAATAACTTCTTAACAAAGTTAAAGTTTCTACCAAGTAGTGAATCTTTCAAACAAAAAAGGATATAGAAATATAATATATTTTTGATGTGCAAACTTTAATTCTTATTTTAAAACAGTTGAATTAAAACAAATAATACGAGTTTTTAACGAAATAGTTGAATCCTTAACCAAAACAGATTGATTTTCGTATTTCTTAGATAAAAGAAAATATACGAAAATTCTACCAAAAGAGAGGAATTTTTAACTAATATTATAAATCCTTATAGACAAAAGAATAATTATTTAAGAAACTAGTACCACTCTTAACCAAGTAGTTGAGTTTTCAAAAAAAAAAAAATAATAAGTTCTCAACGAAAAAAGTAATAATTAATATGCCAATAAAAAGTTTGTGAAAAAACAGTTTAATTCATCGAAAAACAAAGATACATTTTCTCAAAATTAGAATATTAAAATTTTTAGTAAAAAATGTATTTTCAACGACAAAGAACAAGTTTTCAACAAAATAATTACATTTTCAGTGAAAGAGATGAATTTTGAACTAAAATCAAACAGTTGAATTTTGAATAGAAAGAGATTAAATTTCTACCAAAAAGAAAATTATTTTAAAACCGAAAAAACGAATTTTTAACGCAAGAGTTAAATTTTTAACCAAGGACGATTTTTCGGTCTAAAAAGAAAAAAAATGTCAACCATATTGTTGGATTTTTAACAAAAGGACTACTTGAACAAAATTGTTGAATACTCAACAAAAAAGTTTAATGATCAATTGAGAAACATATATTTTTAATCAAGAATCAAATAGTCACATTTTATGTTAAAAAATAAATTTTCAGCCAAAAAATAGGATTTTAAACAAAATAAAAATTTGTAATCTTATAAATCAGTTTTAACTAAAATTATAAATATTCAACCAGAAAACAGAATCTTTAAAAAATTAGTCCAACCTTTAACCAACTAGTTGAGTTTTCAATAAAAAAAAATTGAATTCTCCACAAAACATGGTTTTAATTTTTAATAAAAGGTTGTTGAATTCAGCGAAAAAAGACAAATTTTTAATAAAATAATTAACCGATCCCTTAATCTAAACAGATTAATTTTTAGCCAATTATTAAAACTGTCAACTAACAAAGATATATATTTAAAAACAGTTAGAATACTTAAACTTTCAGTTAAAAAAATATTTTTTCAAACGACAAAAAACGGATTTTCAAGAAAATAGATAAATTTTAACTAAATTTATTTGTATTTAAAATAATGAAAAATAAGAATTGTTTTTAACAGAGAAGTTCAATTTTCAATCAAGTAGTTGAATTTTCAATCAAAAAGATAAATTCTCAACGAAAAATGTAATAGTTGACTTTATTACCAATAAAATTTTTATTAAAAATAAAAAATAATTGAGTTCAAGAAAAAAAGATGGATTATTAACATCAAATATATTTTTCATGTGAAGATTTTAATTTTAATTAAAAAAATAGTTAGATTTAAACAAAAATGCAATGATTTTTATATTTCTTGGTTCAAAAAAAATATAAAATTTCAATCAAAAGAGAGCAATTTTCAAATAATATTATGAATCTTCAACAAGAAAGCAGAATGTTTAATGAAGTTGTTCAACCTTCAACCAAGTATTGGAATTTTCAATCCAAAAAGAATAATTCACAAGGGAGAATACAACCAAAAAGGTTTTAATTTAAAAAAAAAAAGAAGTTGAATTTAACGCAAAAAGACGAATTTTCAACAAAATAACCTAATCCTCAAGCCAAAATAGATTATTTATTAATCAAATAGTTGAATTTTTAATTAACAAAGATACCAAAAAAAATTAGAATAGTTAAACTGTCAGTTAAAAAATGTATTTCCAAGGAGAAACAGAACGAATTTTTAAGAAAATAGATACATTTTCAAAAAAGAGGTGAATTTTTACTGAAAATGATCAAACTTCAATGAACAAAATTTACTTTTTCATAATATAGTTTAATTTTCAATTGAAAAGGATGAATTCTCAAAAAAATGTAATAGTTGATATTTCAACCAAAACACATTTCAAGTTAAAATAAGATTTTAAGCTTGAATAACGATTTTGAGCGCATAAGAAATACACACATGTGTGTATATAAATATTACCGAGGAAGAAATTTGTTTTATTTTCAGTGTTTTTAAATTATTTAAATAGTGACTGGAAGCATATTTCATACAATTATCTTGCATCTTAGAATTTACAATCGCTATTCATATAAATAAAAATTTATTTTGTTCCGAAGAAATTATTCTACATGAACTCAAATTTATCCATAAGATTAACTTTTCAAAAAAAAATCCCCCCTTACCAAAATTTAATTTCTAATGTTGGCAGTGTTTGTACTCCAGCTTGTAAACTGCGCTTGCGCATTATGGTACTTATAGGTTATGTTTTTCTAATGGACTTTCTTAATTTTCAACTTTAAGTTTGTTGAATTATTGTTAATACCAATAAAAATAAGGTGAAATATATTTTCAAGGTGAGTGCTAAGATTTTATTTATTCATTCAAGTTTTTATATTTAAAATTCGCTTTAAATTCGTTCAAAATATGAAACAATTACCTCCAAATTAATTTGTAACCTCAAAATTGTTTGCTGTTTGGCATTTATGTTATGCTTATAAATATTTAAACTTTCGCTTTTTATTATTCATGTGTAAAATTGTACATTTATTTTAATCTTAAAATACTTCGTATCAATAATTAGGTTTATCTTTCGTATTTTAATATCTAAATGAGAAATCAACTTAGGTTATGCAACGAAGTCAACAGAAAAGTATCAAATATATTTCAGTCTGGGATATGTTAAAAATAATTTAATCTAAGAAATTATAAATTAAAATATCTAAACTTTAATTAAAATTGAAAGGTAAAGTTTATTTTCAATATTTAAATTTTTTTGAAAACTTTAACGAATTGAACAGGTACTTTATTCCACTCGAATTTGTGTTTTAAAATTAAAATCATTTTGTTTTACTCCGTCTAAAATATTAGTACTTATTGCAGTTGTAGTGTCCAATTTATAGTAAAAAATAAGCGAATTTGCTGAAATAATGATGGATTGACACAATTATGATCTGCAAATAAATCAATAAATATAATTTTACTTTTTTGTAATTATTTAAGAAGGAAATGATTTTTATAGAATAAGAATATTTAAATACCTTCATTTCCATTTTAAATTATACTAAATATTAATTTAGAAGAGTAATTTTACCAATTCCATTTTTTATTATTTACTCTTAACTACTTCAAATTTCAATTCATGGAATAAACAGCTTTAGTTACTTTTAACTACTATTCAATTTTTTTTTAATAAATCATCAAAGATTCTACAATGTTACTTGATAGATGCTTTAATATGTCCAACTATTTTCAATTGATGTATTCAAAATTAATATTTTTTTATTGAAGCTTTATAACCATTAAAGTTATACATTTTGTAGACTTAAAATTATAATATGGTTTCAGTGATTCATTTAACTGTGAAATTTAGAATTCTCAGTGTGTGCTCACCTGAAACACCTGAAAATAAGGGCGCATCCGGAAATTTGTTCGAAGGGAACGATTGTAAATTTTTTTTCAGTTAAAAAAGATAACATTTTTGCGACAAAATATGAATTTTTAATCCAAAAAGACGAATGTTCACCCAAGAAAGATTTTTCAGTTAATAATGAAAAAAATGCTCATAATGTGTAATTTATTTTAAGTTTCACTTTCTAGAAATTATCTTAAGAGAGGATAGTTATAAATAATAATAAATTGTTTAAACAATTATTTTAGTTAAATCTAATTGATTATTGACTTAATCTAACTGAAAAGTTTAATATAATTGTTATAAAAAGATTTTACGCCTGAAGTCGCAGAATCTCTCGGCGACGAAACATGTGATTTTTTAGAGGAAATTAGACGATAACGTATTTGAATGTTGTGCTTTAATTTTCAAAAAACCAAAATTTTTTACCTTTGTGATTTTTGACCTGAGTAAGATATTTATTATTTTATTTTCTAGTCTAATAGAGCTTTTTGCAATCTTTCTTAATCTTTCGAAAAATTTAAAAAAAAGGTTTAAAATTGACAAGGTTTGACAAATTGACAACTGGACAAAAAATAAAAGTCGATTTTCTCAAAAAAACTGACATTTATATTTGTCACAATTTTATTTATTTATACTTTGTTTAAGAAGATATCTTGCGTGTTTTATACTGCATCAGTAACTGTTTTGGCCAGGAGAATTTTTTGTATTCAAACAAGTTTTCTTCTTTTTCTCGCAAACAATGGCAGATACGAAAAATTGTTAAGATGTCTAAAAAAGTTTTATGAAAAATGCCTTTTATTCTTTTGCGATATCTTTCATCATTTAGGAGAAAAATGCAAAAATTACCATTTTAGGAAAAAAAATTCCCGTTATTAAACAATGGTTTAGCTCGCACAAAGCTAATACGATATTTTTTTTGTAGGAGCATACATTGTAAAAAAATAAGGGGAAAAATAAAAAAGGTTTGGTTTTGCCGAAAGTCTTTTACATTTTATTCATGAAATTTTGGAAATATTAAAAAAATGTATTTTCTGGAAGGTTCACGTTTTCTATTCTATCAAATATTTTCCAAAAGTTTCTGCTAATACAAGAACGGCCATCCTATCAGTTTTACGTGGGCTTATCTATTTTTGAGGCCGGGAGAAATTTTTTTCTTATATATTTCATTTTTCTCGTAAAGTATGAAAGATGTCGCAAAAAGACAAGAGGAATTTTTCGTATAACTGTTTTTGACGTGTAAACTTTTATGTTAACATTTTTTCGCATCCGTCATTGTTTTCGAGAAAAAGTAGATAATTCGATTGTATGAAAAAAATCTGTCCACAAAAGTTAAAATTGCAAAAAACATAAGTGTGGGCTTTTTTAAAATCTAATTTTATTTTTTTTTCTGAAAAATGCTGTCATTTTATTAATTTTAAACCCTTTTAAAATTATTCGGCGGATTACAGAGGTTTAAAGAAATTTTTTTGAGTATTTTCAAAAACAAAGCACAAAATTCAAAAACGCATTACTTCTTTAAGGTGTTTAGCGACCTTAAAAACCTGGAAAACCTGGAATTCTCCTTGAATTTTTCTCGAGTACCGTGAATGAATTTTTTTTTTCTTTTAAAGCATTTTTTGTAGACTTTACCAATGATTTTATAGGTTACAAGGAGTAGACTTTAATATTGTGAATAAATGTATAGGTTTTTAATTTTATCTCCGCTAATATAGAATATTAAAGTATACATTTTTGTGGTGATATTCAACTTACAACTTGTAAATAATTAGTTGAAAATTTCGCTGTTAATTCAGCTTCAGAATTAGAATTATCCATGGTCACATAATGGATTTTTCAAGGATTTTACCACTAGGTCTTTAAGTGCACCATATTAAAAAACATTACTTATGATTTCACAGTTTCAAAATATTTCAACAAATAAACAATATTAAAAAATATCTCACAAATATTTCAAAATATTTGATAAAAATCTCATAAAGATTGCAAGGATTTCTAAAGTTTCTATAACATTCAAAAGATTTTACACAGATTACAAATATTTTAATGATTTTAAATGAGAAGAAAAAATTTTAGAAAGATTTCACAAATATTTTAATGATATCATAAAAATATAATAATGATTTTAACAGAATACAAGAATCCCAAAGATTCAAAAAAGGGAACAGCATACCAGATTTTACAGATTTCAAAACGTTTAAAAGTTTTCAAACGATTTCAAATATTACAGTTTTTTTAAACACATACGAAAGATTTAACAAATATTCCAAAGATGTTAAACTATTCCAAAAGGTTTCAACAAATTTTAGAAGATTTCAAAATATTTCAATGATTTCTAACGAATCCGAAAATTTTCATAAACAAAGATTAAGAAAAGCGTTCACAAATATTTCAAAGATTTCATAAATTTTTTAAAGAATTTTACAAAGATTTCAAATATTTTACAAAAATTGAAAAATATTTCACAGATATGTCAACATTTCATAAAGATTTTAAGATCTTCAAGAGATTTTAACGCATTCAAAAAGTTTTCAAGGATTTCAAAGACGACTTCTGTTCGCAAAAAATTAGGAATTTTTTAATTTATGATTCTGCGTTCTTAAAAAATTGTTGGCTAATGAAAAGGCTCATTTTTTACATCTATAACAAATGGTTATTTCATTATTTGATTTACAAAAATGGAGTACTGGGAAAACTTAAATTCTTTACCTGGAAAACCTGGAAGAGACCACCTTGTTATTAGAAATTTTCTTTTTTGCAAATAAGAAAAATACTTGTCGCGTAGTTTCCTCTAAAAAGCAATATATTTCGTCCCCGAGAGATTCTACGCCTTTAGTCGCATAACTCATCGGATTTGAAATGGATCTGCTCTTATTTTTTTATGGATTCGAAAATAATATTTTTTAATGCTTTTACGGGCCACGCTAGTAGACACCCTTATTTTCTATTAAAAATTATTTAATTTTAAAATCACGATGATTGTTTTCTGAAATAATGGAATCTTTTAAAAGAAAATAATTTATTTTTTTACATTGCATAAATAAAGACAAAGGTCCACAACTGATAATTTTTTTACAGAATGATTCCAAGAATACAAACTCTCTTAAGGATTACCGAAACCGCTCCTTTCCTTGAAAGAAAATTCAGCTGTTGGTCAGCAGCCATCACAAAAAAGCACAGAACCACATATTTAAGAACCTACCCCGTGTCTCTCGTTTTTTCCGATGGCAGCAGTATAAATATACAATATCACGAGCCACGGAGGATAATTAAACTTCCGGTTGATCTCTCGCTACTCACCGATGCAGAACGCAAAGCCAAACTCGAGAGTCGTAAACAAAAGACGAAAATAAAAATCCTAGAAGAAATAGAGGATGATTTCGACGAGGACAAATACATCAAATTATCTAACAGATAGAATGCTCCAAGGGCTAAATATTTATTGTCACTAATTCAATTTTCTGCGCTATGAGTTCAACCAAGGATTCCTCGTTGCGATTGCGAAAGGGAAAGGAGCGTTTTTTTTGTATATAGATTTTGTCATCGAATGCCAAAACATAAGAGTTTTAATAAAAAAGACCGGATGCTACTTTTTCTAGTGAAGAGACATAGTATTGCTTACTTCCTAAAACTGTAAACACGTTAATGATCTCGCAATGAAGAGCAGAATAAAAAAGTAGATAGCAGGTATCATGCAGTAGCCATATTATTATTTGCCCTAAAATTAACAATATAAAAAATTTAAACGCCCGTTATAAGTCCAATTTTTGGAATATAATTTTTTTTACATTTTTGAAGGAATAATTAATGATTTTGAATTTAAAGCCCTTGAAAGTTGAGAGAATTTCAAAGAAAACATTTTTAGATCAGGTATTATTTGCAAAAAGCAACATCTCGAATGGAATGAAAAGGAAGCGAACTAAAAAAATTAAGAAAATTCAGACTAAAATTTTGAAAATTTACGATTTAATTAGAAAGAGGTTGAAAATTATTGTTTTTAATTCAAAGCATTAAAAATTGAAGGTTTTTATTTTTAGTTAAAGAATCCCGAAATTGAATGATTTAAGATTATAATTAAGAAAATAGGAATATTTTAAAACGTTAAAAATAGAATATTCTCAGATTAGAATTTTGAAAATAACTCAACATGCAATTTAAAGAATCTGCAAATTATTTATAATTAGTAGCGTTCAAAATTGAATAATCTAATGTTAAATATTTTTTGAATTTAAATATTTTCTAATTCAAAGCGATACAATTTTAAAAATTTGAAATTGAATACTAAATTGGATGTTTCAAAGTGAAGACGTCTGAAATTATAAAATTTAAAATTGTTCATGAAAAAAAGTAGTATTTATCATTAAAAGTGATTAGAGGAATTTTTCTGAGATCATAAAATAAATTCACCTTCATTTTCACCGTTCAAAAAAGAAAAGTTTTCAATCATAAACAAATTAAAATTCCATTATGAAAAAAAATCCAAATCAAACAATTTTAGATTAGGTAAAATTTTGAAAATGGCAATATTTCAGATGGAATGAGAATAAATTGAACTTTTATTACTTCTAAATAAAAGCGCTTAAAATTAAATGATTTAAAAAATTTCTTATCAGAAACTCACAAAATTGAAAAACTTCAGACTAAAATTTTGAAAATGAATAATTTCATTAGAAAGAAGTTAAAATTTGTAATTTGTAATTCACAGCGTTAAAAATTGAATTTATTATTTTTAATTATTATTTATTTGATTCGAATTCTTGCAATTGCTGAACTCTATTATTTCGAATGCAATGAAAAGAAATTGAACTTCTATCGCTTCTAAATAAAACGCTTAAAATTAAATGATTTGAAAAATTTCTTATCAGAAACTCGCTGAATGAATAATTTCATTAGAAAGGAGTTGAAATTTATAATTCACAGCGTTAAAAATTGGATGTATTATTTTTAATTGTTATTTATTTGACTAGAATTTTGAAAATGGCTTCACTTTAAATGAGAGCAATTTCAATTGTATTATTTCTAATTAAAAGCGTTTAAAATTGAATAATGGAAAGTTCAAAAATTTTGATTTTAAATCATTTTAAATTCGAGGAAAGTCAAATTTGCCAATTATAAATTTTAAAATACATTGGATATTTCAAAGCAACAACGTCTGAAATACTAGAATTTAAAACTGCTGTTACGTGAAAAAATGGTAATTTATCATAATTGATCAGATCAAATTTTCTAAGATAATAAAACAAATTCACCATTTAAAATTGAATAATATTTACTTGTAAACCTTTAAAACTGAATTGTTCGAAAAAAACGTTAAAAATAGAAAATAATTTTAGATGAGGAACGTTAAAAATAAAAAAATTTCTACTATGAAACCTTAAAAATTGAACGAATACAGACTTTATTAAAAGTAGAAAAAAAATAGTTGCAAAAAATTGTGATATTAACACTTTTTTATGCTGAAAACCTTGAAAATTTCAGTTATTTTAAATAAATTTAAATCGTTTGAAAAAAAGAATTTTTAAAAATTGTGAATTTCGATTTTCTATGTTGATTTTTAACACAATTTTTATCTCTTTCTCTTTTTAGTATTTAGCACTTCATTTAGAATTACTATTCATTTCTGAAAACTTCGAATCAAATACATTTTAATAAAAAAATTAATTTTGGTCAATTTTCAATTAAAAGTAATTAAAAAATAAATAATCACTTTAAATATTCCCGGAATCTTAAGAACTTTTTTTTTGTTATCTTGAGACCTTTCAAAGTCTTTAAAAAGATTTGAAATTTTATTTCAAAATCTTCAAAAATGTACATTTTGTTTTAAGTTTTTTGAATTTTTTTTATTAGTTTAGATACTTTTGAAATATTTCTAAATATATTTTAAAATAATTCGATTTTTCCCTAAAATTTTCAGATTATACTGCGAAATTAAAAAAAAATTACCTTCAAACCTTCCAGATTTTTTTTGGAATTTTGTGGATTATTTTTAAATAGTCTTTTAAAATAAATGTTATAAAATGAACAGTCAGCTAAGATCTTAATAAAAATCTTCAAAAATCTACATTAGAATAAATGTTTTAGTTGTATCCTTTCAAAACTGCTAAATATATCTTGAACTTATTCAATAATTTCCTAAAATTTTGTTTTAATATGCTCTACATTCCTTTTCTAAATTTTAGGAAATCATTAAAAATGTTTTTGAATTAAAGAAACTTTTCTTTAAATTAATTTCAAGCAAAATTTAATCTTAAGTCCTTAAAAAGCTTCCAAATTTCATTTCAAAATTGTAAAAAATCTACATTTTGTTTAACATTTGGTGGTACCGGTAATTTTTTAGTTACCGTTACCAACACTTTTTTATCGTAACCTATACAGTCTATATATTTTGTAAAATAAGATATTTTAAGTTATTGTCCTTCATATATTTTCTCATCTCTTTGAATTTGTCAAGAAGATTACAAACTGTAGTCTGGTAATAAAATGCTGCGAAAATAAATACTTCGCAATATTAAAGAAATATTGCAATTCTCTTATTATTAAAGAATAATTTACAATTTAAAGTTTCTCATTTCTAACTATATTTTTATAGTTAAAATTTCTCATTTAGAAATTGCGATTTAAAAAATTCGAGAATCTTGTTATGAATCATTAATTTGTACCGAGATTACAAAGAGATTTAATTTGTACGAATTTGCCACTTCTTTTGAACCATAAAACTGTTTTTCTTTCTGAATATTTATTTTAAACGTGTTAGCAAAATTCATTTAAAAATATTAATATTTTCATAATTTTAACATCTATGTATAGGAAAAAGTTTTTTTTTTCAAATATATCTGGAGTTCCGAAAACTCTGTTAAACATGAAGTATCAGTTATATAAATGGAGCAGTATATCTTTAAACTAAATGAATTATACAACTTATGGCTGATGTAAATAAATATTTACATTCAATTCTTATTGCAAAACTAATTAATTTTGCTTCGTAAAATGAAGTAAACCTTATGTCATTTAAAAAAATATAAGTATTGATAAGTATGTATATATAAAAAAATATAAATAATGTTGCTACATACAAAGTTACATGAAAACTTACTTTTTGATTGAAAAATAATAAACAATTAAAGTTTCCCGCCTCACCTCCGTACGTGTCTCATTCCACCCCATGCTCGGGGCGAGACGGGACAAAAGCACTACTTTTCCAGTTGTATTTTTAATTCGTAATTAATATTCTTACAATATTTATTTCTTTAAGAAATTGAAACATAAAGATCCGCAGTATTTAAATAACAATTTACATTGCAGTGTTTCGCAACAGTTGGTAAATAATAAAAAAAAAACAGTCCCATTCCGCACCGGTCTCTCTTAATATTTCAATTTTACCTTATAAATAATATAAGATACAGAATTTAATAACAATAATTTATTTAATGGCCAAAGAAGCTTAATTTTATTGACAAGTGCTTTTAAGGTAACGAAGGAAAATTCCTGTTTTCAAAACGTGTTTGTAAATGTCTTTGCGCTTTAAAAGCGGGACTCTGCTTAATGACACTGGAATCATTTAGTGTATTTCTTCAAGTAATTAAGTGCTACTAAAATGAGTTCACTCAAGCGGCCTTGAACCTGTTTTTCAGAAGAAAGTTGTTTTTAGATGTTCGTCAGGTGGATTACAGCCTCTGGACCACTTTCGAATTACACCCATGATTTTTTTTCGGCTCTTGTTTATGTTGCGTGCGTGATCATCTTAACCTGGTAGTACCTTCATTATTGATATGAAACCAAAACTTTTACTCGTAACAAAAAATAATAAAAGAAATGAAAAAGAAAAATACACTCTAAAAGAAATACTGTTATTAAAAAATAATAAAAGAAAATAAAATCTAAATAGAATGATGAACGAAATTAAAAAAAAAAAAAAACAATCTCTAAAAGAAATAATCTTAACGAAAAATAATAAAAGAAATTAAACAATAAAATCTAAACAGAATAATTAACGAAATTAAAAAGAAAAAATTTGCCCGCTTCGCGGGCACATGTTCTTCGCGCGCGCAGATCGCTGCGCTCGCAAGTTTGAGCGCGCGGCTGTTGGTTCTCGCGTTTTGCGTTCGATAATGTAATTCCCTTGCGCTCCGCGCTCGGTCTTTGTATTTTCCCACAGATTTTTAAAAAATAAAGGGCAATCCATCGACAACAGTAATTTGGTGATAGTGAATTCTCTTTTTTTAAAGCTCCTTCAGCTTTAAATCTTATACTCATAGCAAAAAATCATAAAAGAAATTAAGAAATAAAATCTCAACAGAATAGCGAACGAAGTTAAAAAGAAAAAAACACTTAATCAAATACTGTTAACAAAAAATATAAAAATAAAATATAAATAGTATAATGAACAAAATTAAAAAGAAAAATAAACTCTCTAAAATAAATAATGATAACAAAAAATAATCAAATAAAATCTAAAGAGTATAATGAACGAAATTAAAAAGAAAAAAGCTCTCTTTACAAGAAATACTGTTAATAAAAAATAATAAAAGAAAATTAAATCTAAACAGAATAATGAACGAAATTAAAAAGAAAAAAACACTCTAAAAGAAATACTGTTAACAAAAAAATAAATAAAATGTAAATAGAATAATGAACGTAATTAAAAAGAACAAAACACTCTGAAAAAAATACTATTAACAAAAAACAATACAAGAAATAAAGTAATAATATCTAAACAGAATAATGAACGAAAATAAAAAGAAAAAAACACTCTACAAGAAATACTGTTAAAAAAATAATCAAAGAAAATACAGTCTAAACAGAATATCGACCGAAATTGAAAAGGAAAAAACAATTTTAAAGAAATACTGTTAACAAAAAATAATCAAGGAAAATAAAATATAAACAGTATAATGAACGAAATTAAAAAGAAAAAAAACTCTCTTAAAGAAATATTCTTAACAGCAAATAATAAAAGAATTTAAAAAATAAAATCGAAACAGAACATTTAACTTTATTTAAAAAAATACACTCTCTACAAGAAATTTTCAGATAAACCTAACAGGCTTCATAGTAGGGCGGTCTAAATATTTTTTCTTGAATTTCTATTCATATCGCCCGTGACATTGTACGAGTGCACTAAAAAATAAATTGCGTTCAT
>JAAAKG020060057.1:0-17890 GCA_010014905.2 Druon quercuslanigerum | reverse complement strand
TCGTTTTCGAAACGTCGATTGATAAGGAATAAAGGATCGATTTAACACCATATTCCATTGGTCTGAAGTAGGTCGTTCTTTACCATCTTACTTAATGATTTAATACATTTATACTCCGACATATAATAAGTGTAGTGAATCTTTAAGAGTTTTGAAAGAAGTTGGGCAACGAAACATTCAAAATTTGTTATAAATTTCAAACTAAAAAACAAAATTTTAAAATAATAAATAGATGAGAGAAACTGATGGATAAAAACTTTCAAAATCTACTTTTAATGGTTAGCACTAAAATTGATAAGTTTTATATAGAATATATTAACATTCAAATGAATAATATAAAAATTTTGTGTCAAATATGACAACATGGCCTCTAAAATTGATATCAAAATAAAAAAAGGCAAAATAATGGAAAAATGTCTTCCCCATCGGATCTTACTTTTGGGTGTCAAATTAAAATCTTTCATATTTAGTAGACCTTTTCAAACGCGTCAATTACAATCAGAGGATGATAGTCCAATCCCCACTCTTGAAAAGAAAAGATTGACTAAAACATATTGATGCAATCGATTCTTTTTATTGTGCAGGTTAACTTCTATTCCTTTTATTTTTATGTACTAAAATATATATCCATTATATCTCAATTCAAAATTCGATTTCCGATTATTGATATGGTCAAAAAATTGTATGCATGACTCGTGAAATCGTTGTCTTTCAACCCTTGTCACGCAATACACTCATGTTAAATGCGTTTCCGCTCGAAAATATTTAAAGAAACATGTGCTGCAACGGATTTGTCAAACTCAATGGCGACCAACTAAAATTGTTGGGATTTTTAATCCGCTATGACTCCGGCAGCTGTGCTCTTCACAAGAGTTGACTTGGACGCAATTGAGTTTAATGGATGGTTGCTGGACAAATTACGTTAGCGATGCGACGTTCAAAGGTCTTCGGCTCTCACCTTGCACGTTTCCTTGGATACCCTGAGGATCTTATCGATTCTATAACAAGACGGACCGTCAAGATTCTCTTAGATACTTTGCGAAGACCTGTAATCGTTAAATCGATATCTTCTAAAGGATATTAGCTAACAGCTTAAATTATCTTGCAATCCTGCAGGTTAAAGTAATCAAAAATAATCAAAATTTGTACTGAATTTCAAAACAGATGAGGAATTTCATATACGTATGTATGTTACTTCAATGGACTCATTTCAAGAAGAAATCAACTGGTTTATATACGTTTTTAGTATCCAACCAAGAAAGCTGATTCAGTGTTACAATATGTAATAATCTCTACCTTTTTGGTATAGATGCATATGTACATTAAGGTTACTTTAGGTCTTTATTTATATTTGAACTTTATTTTTTGTAGAATATTTGTAAGTAAATTTTTTGATTAATACATTATGATTCATTGGTACTCGCATAGAAATTTCATTTCCGGCCTAACAGAGAGCAAGCGTAGTAAAATGAAACCCTGACATGGTGATCAATACTGGTTCAAGCTAAAATAAAACGATAAATCTGACTAGGGCAGATCGCCCAGCCTGGCCCAGACTCACCCCTAGTTGATTATAGATTCCTGGCCACTTGGGCCTGTTACTCAAGTCTTCGAATTGAAACTTATATGTTCTCTTTATTCAGAAAAATCTTGGTTTGAATTAAATACATATTTGTTTAAGTCTATATAAAATTTTTTGTTAAAGCAAACTTAAAAAAACTTTTCATTTATGAGTTATCAAATTTAATTTAAAATGCTTTTTCGAGCATCCAAATAGCAATATATCTGTAACTTTATTTGTGCGGCATTTTTTTCTGCTAAGACCGATGAATATTTTAAAAATTTAACTATTTTCCTTATTGAGGTAGTTTAATTTTATTTCAGTGTACAAAAAAAATTAGTGCAATGATTTTTTTAATGATTTTTGAGCGCGACCAAAGCGGTTTTGAAAGAACTATTATCTGCAGTTTTAACTTTTTTTTAAATTGTGGGGTTTTTAAATTGTGGGGTTTTTAAATTGTTGGGGTACTTAGAGTTTTTTAATTTCTTTCAGTTTTTAAGATACTATTGTAGGCGTGATATTCATGTGCCGATGTACTCTAGTAATTAACTTTTCTTTTTTGCACATATAAACACATGATCAATCTTACTTCAGTTTTGATCCCGCAGATATTCTGAATTTTTCATAAATAAGATCTCTGCGGGACTAAAACTAAAGTCAAATTGCCTCAACCCTAGTGGAAAAATCTTCTGGCTTTGGCCAGCCACAGACTCTAATCTGGCGCAGATTAGACGGTCTAGCCATCCGCTATTCAGTCTAGACTGTCAATACAATAAGCAAAAAAAAATTTTTAATAGTGGTAATTTCTTCTTTTATATAATTTTAGGCACTGATAGTTTTTCGAAAAGGGTAAACAGAATTTAGCTGATAGACACTTAGAATATCTTATGTTATAGATTACTGATCAGTCCCAGCTCTGGGCTAGACGAGACTGACAAAACAATAAGAAAAAAATTGATTTTTAATAGTATTAATTTCTCATTTTGCATAATTTTAGACACCTTGGTAGTTTTTCGATAATGGTGAAAGAATTGGGTTAACTGATACTTAAGAACTTTTGTGGTATGTGTTGCGGACCAGTCCTAGATCTGGACAAGACTAGACTGCCAAGAAAATAGGGGAAAAAACAGATTTCGAAAATAGTTAATCTCTAGATTTTTTATGATTTTAGACATCCTGGCCATTTTTCGAAAATGCTAAAAAAGACTTTGGCTGATTCACACTTAGAAATTTTTATGTTATAGATTGCTTACCACTTCCAGATATGGGCAAGACGGTCTAGACGTCGCCAGATCTAGGCCACATCTGAAATCAGACAGCCAGAAGATTTTTCCAGGAGGGAAACTTTGAATGTTTACAGTTTTGATCTCCCGCACATCTTGAGTTTTATGTGAGTTTATTTTGATCCCAAGAAAGCCCTCAAGTGTCAAACCATTTTTTATGTTTTAAAGGTGGACAAAAAAGTTAAGTTATTTATAGGAGTGAAATTAATTAATCAATTGGGATTGAAATTTAAACAAAAAGTTAACTTTGCGTATGCTATTTTTTAAAACTATTTTGCTCGGCCGTGTTATCTAGATTGAAATCAATTTCACTCAAATAAATGACCTCTTGTGTCAAAAGCATGATTTTTGAAAAAAGCGGAATTTCTCCCTTAATTTGAGGTCAAGAGGATTTTCATTTGCATAAAAAAATCTTTTAAAGTATCTTATAAAGTATTTTAAAGTAAGAAACATTTTCACGTGGTTCAAAATAAATGAGGAAAGAGGATGAACATTAGTATTAGAAAAGCTACATGTCACAGAATATCTTTACAGGGATCATATTATAATTTATGTAACAAGTCACCTATACTGTTTGTCTTAAGTTTTTCTTTTAAATTTATATATACCAACTTGTTTTTCAGTGAAGATTAGGTTTTGTGATTGTGCTGCACGATCGTTGCTCCTAGCCCACTTGCTTTTTTCTACTAATCATACGACGTGTTTACTTTAGTTCTTGGCAGTAGAAGAGCTCGGCAAGTATCACAAAGCATTCGTTAACTGAGCGGCACGAAACTTTCAAGTAGGAAAAGAATTCGAAAAGGTTCATTAATGTTAGAAATTTTCATCAAAATAAATATTGATTTCTTTTTACTCGTCAGCAAAAGATGTTTTGTGAAAAAAGTTCTTACTTCCCTTTTGAAATTTAGTAACTTTTATGTCACTCATAGCAATGGAAAATCCAAGTTCTGTTAAAGTTTACGTCAGTGAGCTACAAACTTCCTCAAATCTTTCACTTCCAACTCTAAGGCTTGAATGTGCGCGTTTGCTTTCTCCATAAATTTCATTAAATCATCAAAAGTTAAAATCCCGGTTACAGTTTTTTATGCTTTTCATAAAGTGCCACGAATGCTGTCTACCTTCATGTAGATATTAAATGAGTTAACTCTTCATCCACATCAGTATTAAGAATCACAGTATGTGTGTTCAAATCTTGAAATTCCTGTTCCGAGTAATCGATAGAGATTATTGTGGGCTCCCTTGTGGTTCCATTCAGTAATAATATGCTTTTTGTGGAATCGAAAATCACAGAAGGTTGAAGCGTTGAAGAAAATTCACAAGAACTGCTTGTTTTTTCTGAATCCATATTCTATTCATTCTAATACATCTAATCAAAGAGTAAAATTTTCGCGATTATTATTCACAATAATTTCAGTACTTATAGGAGCATACTAACAATTCTACAGATAATTTATTTGAAAAAGAACTGAAGCTTCACCAGTCGAGTCGAGTCCACTTTTCGAGTTCATTCCAGAATACTTAAATACGTTAAAAAATGTTTTTCTTCATAGTACAATTATTTCCCTAATACATGTTTTTATTATGTGTATTACCATTGTCTAATGACAATACGCATTATTCTTTGTTATGGGAAAATACATTTTTAGGAAAATAAAACTCAAATTCTATCAAATGCTCGATTGTCTCGATTTGCCTTAATAAATTAATTTATTAATTATCTCAAAAATTTAATTCATTTAACACCAAAATTAAACTAGAGGAAATTCTGAAATAGTTCAAGGAAAAAAAACCTCCTACCTTCAATATGTGCCGAGTTATGGTCCTCCAAAGAATCCGGCTTTTTTGAAAAGCAGGCGAAAAAAATTCAATTCTGAAATTTTTACCTTTACTTTTCAACCTTTTAATTAAAAAAAAAATATTCAAAATTTCAATTAAAGTAGAAAAAATTTTGAGTTATTTAAAAAAATACAATATACTATTCCTAGTAGGTCATAAGTTATGGTCTCACAAAGTTGAACACTTTTGACCTGTTCTTTAGGGTAGTATACTCGTGTTCAGTTTTTTCAAAGTACTTCGCTTTTCGGTAAAGCTACGTAAATGGTGCAAGAGAAATAATTTTAGGGCTGAAAATTGTGCATAAATCTTTTGCATAATCTTTTGAGCTATTTGTAAGCAAAAAGGTATTTTTAAAACTACTCTTTACGTACATATCCTACAGAAAAACTGTAAGAAAAAAAATTATAGAGGATTAAATTCGGTGTAAAATAAAATGAAATAAAATGTTTTATTTCATATAGGTTACGAATTATGACCATGAAATTTTGACTCTTTCCATTCGGAAGGTTCTATATGTACTGGAAAATGTACTGCGACCATATTTGAGCATTTTGGTGGCATACATGCATTTGTAGTTCACTACAAGTATATTCTTTTCTCCTTTAAAAAAAAAACAATCAATTGTTTAAATAATATGCTTCACTGTATCAATTGTGTGCATATTTAAAGTATTTACTTTGTGAAAATCACTTCCAGAATATCTGCTGTCAGAATTAAATGAAAAAATATATAAATATTAACTTGTTTTACATCGATTATTTATTATTTATAAAAATTACTTTTAATTGTTAAATATAAAAAAATATGTAAACAAATTAGTTACATAATCATTTAAGTGATGGAGCTAACTAAATGTTAGATTGTGGTTTTAAGTCTACTTCAACTGATGCTATTTCCAATATTGACCAATTCCAGTGTTTTGTTGAATTCTGTTGATGTGGTACTTTTCCAGTAGCGCCTTAACTTTCGCATAGCAAGTGGGTAATAATGATTTTCAGGTGTATTGATGCATGTTAAGGCATGATAATGCATAATAAGGATCACATGGTACACATTTTTGACAAATAATTTCGTCCTGGGTTTTTCGCGTTTCTAGTAAGTTCAGTTGCCAATATGCCTGCGTGACTGTTTCGACTATACATTAGTAATAATTACAATAGATTGAAGTGGAAACGGATTTTTAATCTTAGTACGTTATTATTAATTTAGATAATAATCTTTTGCATTTTGACTGGCACCCAATGAATATTTTTCTTTTATTTAAAGACTTTTAAACCACACTAGGCTATTTAGCCTGGTGCTAAATAGCCCTAGGAATAGTGTTATTTCTTAGGGCGATTTAGAACTGCCCAGAAAGACTGAAGGGTGCACTAGTAACACTGAAAACTCAAAATATACTAAAATTTTTCACTCACCGATTACGGTAAGGTTGACTTTGAGATTCTTCGTTGGAGAATTTCGGAAGTCGACTCTGCACCTATACTCCCCCTCATCACTCTCTCGCAAATTATGTACCGATAAGTGAGCTGGTACTGATGCGTGGAAAGTAGCTCTGTTGCCCCAAAAGTGTTCGGAACTCCACGGTTTAGCTTTACCGAAGTGTATATTTCGCACATCATAACTGAAATAAAGAAATTAAAAAATGTTATTAACATTGTAATCGTTTGAATAATATTATTATCACACTAATTATGAAAACACCTAAAGATATGTTAGTAAGGACTCTGCTTATGCCTTCGAAATATTTTTCCAACTAAAACTTTTATTTATAATGAAGGCCTAATGTTTTACATCAATGTAATTCATTAAAAGAATATATGCTGATATTAGAGCGAATGTAACATTTAATGGAAAACAAGAGTAACTGTTTCGATATTAGGCAAGATCTTAGACAAAGATGCATTATGTCCTCATGGATATTTATTATATTATTGGAAAATTGTCTAAAAATAGAGTAAATAAAAAAAATGATTATGTTTGAAGGCAAGGATGAGAAAACAATATACAGCATTGTTCAAAATGATGAGAGAATAGAGCAAGTTAATAAAAGTTTCAGAACGAACGGGTTATTGAAGGTAATAACACGCGAATTTTGCATCAATCTGAAAAACTATACCGCCTTCGAAAATCTATATCACGGTCGTAATTGTGTATCTACAGCATAATAGCAAGAGATTTCAAACATCGTAATAATTAATTTATACTATCTTGTTCATATGATGAAAAACCGGGTTCAAGCGAGTAAAAGTTCAAAAAAAAAAAAATAAATAATCTCGTGTTGGTGCGGTGGTAGGGCTTGAGCTAACCTCTCAGGTCTTATACGGCTATGTTAGCGGTAGCACAGCTACTGACAGGGATTTCCATGCAAGATAGGTAGACAACGTTAAGAAAAGGGACTAAGTTCCATAAATTATCACTGCGAACATTTTAAAGATTTTGATATGCCTCTCACTTTCCCAAGAACGACGGGGCGTCCCTGGAGCCGCCCCTAGGAGCCACAGCATGCGATATAGTGGCGACGGTAAGCTGCGAGATGGTTAGGAAGATGTCAATAATCAAACAACTGGCCAGCATGAACATCTGCGACAAACGGTACGTGCAGTGCTTGCTCAGGGTGCTTTGGCTGGCGCTGGGTATTTACAGCAAACCACTTCAATAGAAATTAACTCTGCATATGATATTTTTAAAACTATTTTGCTCAACCGTGTTATCTAGATTGAAATCAATTTGACTCAAATAAATGACCTCTTGTGTCAAAAGCATGATTTTTGAAAAAAGCGGAATTTCTCCCTTAATTTGAGGTCAAGAGGATTTTCATTTGCCTTGAGTGCCTTCAAATACCTTGAGTGCACATCAAGTGACGAAATTGACGAAATGACGAAATTTTCTGCAAATTATCATCATATAAAAAAAGTCGCACTAAAATATCTTATCGCTAAAGTGAAGGACATCAGGACTAATCTACACAGCACAGAAGATCGAGCAATGGTGGTAAAAAAAAACAAGCTCACTTCGCGAGTTAAAATGACGGCAATAAACATCAGTCAGAGAAAGCTGCGTCGCTGACTTCCTAAGTCTGGCGATGATGCTTTGTGATACAAGAATCAAGTAATTTGATTATGGAGAACAAATGATAACTAGATAAATACGAATTACCACGGATATATTACAAGAAGACTCCTTCAGCGCACTATGGTTCTGTTTAGCTTTGAACCCATTGCGCAAAACGATAAATCTTCTATAAATGCATGAACTGAAGCTATATGCTCTTTCAGACCAGAAGCTGCAGAAAGTGATCGATGTCATAAAGCAGTTTTCCAATGGTATCAGCATAAAGTTCGGATCAAATAAATGCAGAAGAGTGAGGAGGGAATTAAAAGTAATTAGGTACTGCAGAGCTAGAGAATGAGTTAGAAAATGACATCGAAAGAATTGGCTGAGGGCGGGTAACACTCATATCTCGTTGTTCTTAAATCTAAGGGTAGTCAGCAGACGGTAGTTGAGAACAGCCTCACGATTCCTAACATATGCGATCCCTGTCCTCGCGTACTCATTTAAGCTCATCAAATGATCTAAAACCGATTTTGAAAGGTTTAACAGAACTGTCTGGATTGAAAGCACAAAGCACCGAATGTACCACAGTTATTCGGCTATTAAAAGGGTAGTTCAAATACGCCATAGAGGGGTTAGGTGCGAAGTAGATGTAAAAAACCCGTGTAAGTTAAACACTTCCGATTATGTGGAGATGCCAACGAATCCATCGACCACATTATTGGTGGTTGTCGTGTAAAGGCTCAGAGAGAATATAAGAACAGGCTTCATGCTGTAACTGGCATTATACATCACCAACTTACCCCATACCTAGGGCTTTTAACAGAATAGATGCCTTTCTATATATACATCCCGATGCACGTTTAAGAAAACGAAGATTGCATCTTATATCGGATGTGACTATCCAGATGGATCATTATATCCAAACCAATCGACTTGACACCGAGATGCGATCGCTTGTTCACTTATTTACTGGCAACCTATTACAACCAAGCTCCATAAGTATAGAGAGCTAAGGCATGAAGTAAAGACAATATGGAGGATTGTAAAACATACATCTATTCGTTTTACTATCATTTTGGATACAGGTCATGTGCACGCAAGATGCACTAAATATCTTCAACATTTCGGAGTCAGTAGGGTACTGGCAGCAGCTCAAAAGGTTTTTACATTTCACACCTGCCGCATTCTAAACGATTTTTTTATCATCAGGAAAAAATCGATTAAAGACCTGTACAGTGACAGATGGTAGATCCAAGAAAGCATTCAGCACGACTGTTGACACCTACAATGCTCGCGGCTACTCTTTAAGTATAACAGCGGTAAAGGACGGACTCCAATATACACGGAGCTCCTAATTTCGTACCTAAAGCTTCGTCACAAATAATTTTAAACATCGTTTTAAATTTACTTCTGACATTCTCATCTCATCAGGCTCTTAACTTTCTCCGTATGTATGATGAAAAACCTGATTCAGCCGAGAACAAGTTGGAACAAAAATATAATAACCCTATCAAAGCTGTTGTTACGTTCACATCGCGGTAGATATTGAGATTTCCTTTTGTGATTACGAAGGCTATGATGGAGTTATCATTGCTACTGACAGAGATTTCCATGTCAGAAAGGCGAAGAACGGATCGGAAGGGGATTGAGAGGAACATCCAAACCCTGAAAAGCATGGAGAAGTTCTTAAAGCAGCAGAACAACAGCTGTGCCTGCGTAGGATATTCCGGCTAGGTTTCCCCAACCAACCACTTCCACAATAATCTCTTGGTGGGTCTTCATCCTGAGCTGGCCCATAGAGTGACTGAACAAAAAATTGAGAGTTAATAAAGATACATCAGGCGCCGCCATCTTATATTTGAAGGCAGTTGACACATATAACATTCCCCTTCTAACATACTTTTTTGATTTGGTCACCTGGTCCATGACTGACCTTGAGAGGCACCATGAAAGGACAGCTGTAGTAAAAATAGATCTGCTACGCAAACTTAGACGCAAGGGAATTGTGGATGCTTGTCGATTGCGTGATTGTCGGGTTACGCAAGTGCGTTAATATTTTTAAAACAGGATTAACACCTCACTCTACGACTACATTTGTAGAGTTGATATGTATACTCCCTTAAAAAAGAAAGTTGTTGATTTTCGGAACATTGGATATCTCAACGCTGAACATCTAGCTGCTCAGTGGCGAAGTAAATCTTTGCACAAGCAACATCCCCAAACATTAGGTCTTCCTTGGACAGGGTAATCAAGATGAACAATTACCAAAAACACTTTTTTATTGCGGCGGCAATTATTGACAGATGCCTCCTTTGTGGAGATCACAATAAGAACATCGAGCACATTGAGCGCACATCAATCGCAGACATAATGATGTTGATGAGATCGTTTGTCAAGAAAATGCTCTGAATGCTAGAGAGATTTAAGCCTTAATAAAAAGATAGCCCAGTTAACGTCGTCTGGTTAGATAAACCTTTTCAACAAGCGAGAATAATAGACATAGGCCTTAACCTTAAAATAAAATTAGGTTCCGATATGCTGAGAAAATCCAGGAATATTCGGAGCTGAAGCAAGAGATTCTGATCGTGTGAAAGTAAGAACAAGGTCCACCCGCTCGTAATCTCCTCCACTGAAAACGTTCATGCGAGGTGCGTACAAATCTTGGAAAAGCTAGTAGCTTTTAAATCCTTTGTGTTAGTCGCTGGTATTGCAGGTAGCGTTCGTAAGAAAGATAGATCTCTATGAATGAAAACTCCAGTATAAATGTTGGATATCTATAGGCCTCTCCAGAATCAATGATTAGATCCCCATAAACGCGCTCTCCAGTATGAATATTGGTTTCCTATAAATGAGCTCCCTTGGATAAATGTTAGAACTCTCCAAAAGAGCTCTCCAGGATTAATGTTAGATCTTTATAAGAGTCTTTATAGCGATTATCGGATCCCTAGAGATACTATCGAGTGTGTATATCCCTATAGGGCTCTCAAGTGTTTATACTAGTGAATTATGATGAATGCGCAAGTCAATCATAGACTTCCGAAACAACGAATGACATCAAAGAATCTACTTATCACTTGCCGTCTTTTGCGACCGCGTTCAGTAGCGAAGTACCAGGCCATGAGTATCTATGATGGACGGTGGCCAACATGATAATAAATTTCTCATGAATCGAAGTGACTTCACCGAAGCTCACTCAAGATGATCACAATCGATCGAAGTCTGCATCCTAGACCTTCTTTACCTCATATATACTTTCCTCGAGGGTGTAGATGTTTGATGAGTTTAGAGTTTATTCATTGAAGAACGCTTCTGGCTAGAGCATGCTCATTTCTAAACAGCTCTGATTCTCTTATACGACTCGTAACTCAACATGAAGCTACTAATGCTGCAACGTTTCTATACCGCACTCCAGATATGGCCACAGAGGATCTTTGTGATACAAAATTTTATTGGATGCTGACATTTTTCAGTTTTTTTAAATAGCGTCAATTACTGGATTTACTTTAAAAACTTGAACTTGACTTTTCATTTTTATTTTTTATTTTTGGATCGTTTTTAAACATTTTATATATTTTAAAAGACAAACAGTATTAAGTATTATTCCCTTTTTATTCCCTTTTTTATTATTCACAGTATTCCCTTTCGTGAAAAAAGTGACATTCCGTTCTTTGTTATAGATATTTTAAATTATTGCTCAATAAGTGTTATTATGCATTAAAATTGTATAATAATAGTTATAAAAAAAAACATTATATTACAATAATTTCAAAAACAACTTTTTTCGTTTTTTTCGTCTAAGACGACGTGTCAGAAATAATTTCTTAGAAGTAAACTATGTTCTGCAATTGAATATACCTCTATATCAAGAACTACAACAAAGTTTCAGAATAACAAATTCTGCTATTCCATTTTAGAATCCATTTTCTCAGATCAAGAGAATGTAACCATATAGTTCTATAGTTTTAACCATATAGAATATTCTAACGATATAGTTCTAGGTATTTATAGATTTGGACCATAGCCATATTCTATTGTCCCTATTTGTATATGCTATTAACTTGAATCAAGTAAAATTTACTTGATCCAAGAACAATTCGTTTTCCGATTATTATTTTGAACTACTAATAAATCCCTCACTTCCTGTTTATTCAACTGACCATCGTCATTCTTTAACAATTTCAGTTTAATTCGCGGTTTTTGACTCAGGGTACTCATACAGAGAATTCCTTATATTAACATTTAAATTCATGTTCAGATTTTGTATTAGCGGTTTTAAATATAAATCCTTATCTCATATTTCACCGTTGTGTTTATTATTTTCTCTAAATATTTGCATTTTGTTTGTTATTACCAAATATTTTATACCTTATCTACTATCCAATCAACTGTATCATCTAATGAATAATCGTTGTTAACATTAGAATCAATCACATTACTAAATTCGATACCTACACTATCCTTAACTTTCGTATCATGTTTGTTTAACCCACATTTTCCTAATTTTCTCTGCGACACTTCATTTTTGCACTTCATTTTACGTGAGGGAGAGGGATATTCTTAAAGAACATTGATGAAAAATAGAATTATAGGAGACTTTGTATGTGGCAGAGTTAGGCTTACATATTTTATAGACAGGAGAACGAAAATTACGCATTAGAACTTGAACAAAAATGACAGATCTGAGTTCAGGAAATAATATTTTTAGAATAAAACATTTAGGAAATTACAATAAGAATTGCATAAATGTTCAAGTAATAATTAAATGTAGACTATTACATATTTAAAATAACCAGAAACTCGTTGTATTTACCCACGGTTTAGTTGATCTCGTAGGGGCCGCAATGTGCGAGTACTCACAGGAAGAAATTTCGCAACATTATGTATTTTAATTGGAAACGGTTCAGGCGGCAAATTTACATTTTTGTGCACACATTTTCAAGTACACAATTCGCTTAGAAAAATAAAGTTATTTTTGATTAAAATCATTTATAGGTGGTTTTTATGGTGCTTTTTCAGAATCTGAAACTTATTTTGTAAAAGAATGTAATAACATTTTTTTTTTTAAGTTTTAAAAAAAGTAAAAATTTTTGTATATTTTTTTTAAGATCAATTTTCGTATTCTTTCTGCATTTGAATAATCATGTTACCGTCAGAAACAGTCGTCAGACTGCCTGAAATTTTCAAAACCATGGTTTTAAACTTTTTTCCCTCTCTAAGCTTTTCCAAAATGGCGGTTATTGTGAAACAGCGTGACGTTAAACTTGGCGAAAATCTAAGAGGGTAAAAAAAGTATAAAACCAGGGTTTTTAAAACCTTTAACATTCGGACCGCGATTTTTGGCAATTATATGATTATGGAAATGCAATAAGAATAACAAAAATTGATTTAAAAAATTATTAAACAATAATTTTGACTTTTTTTATTTAAAAATATTAAAGTTATTGATTTTTTTTTGCAAAATAAGTTGCAGATTCTGAAAGAGCACCACTTAAAACCTCTATATAGGATTTTGCTTAAAATTAGTTTTGTTTTTCTAAGAGAATTTTGTACTTGAAAATGTGTGCACAAATATGTGCATTTGCACATAAAACGGTAAATGTAAGAGCTGCATAGTAAAGTTATATCAAATTTATATTGAAATTATAATATTTATAATAGGTTAAAGCCAGTCTTTTTTAAAGAAGTTTTGGAAAATCAATATTTAGCATAGATGATTTACTTTAATTATTTAGTGATTGCGCACATGATGATTAGGCAAGTTTTGCAAGTAAATCACAAGTATAATCATACCAAATTTATTATTTCGAATGACTGATTGAAATAAGTATTACGATGCAGTGAATTGAAATTCATATCTAAAAAAATGATTTTTTTTAATATTCAGATGGCTCAGTGTGTTAAGGTGACGAAATAAAATTACAGCGACATAATATGAAGTTACTTTAAATGTTGAACACCCGGCGTA
Organism: Druon quercuslanigerum; assembly: GCA_010014905.2. Lineage (NCBI taxonomy): Eukaryota > Metazoa > Arthropoda > Insecta > Hymenoptera > Cynipidae > Druon > Druon quercuslanigerum. The sequence goes on along the minus strand of JAAAKG020060057.1, from coordinate 4,191 downwards.
TGTACACGATGTGGGAGAACTCATTTTTTACTATTTTTACGTATAGAAAGTTTTTCTTATATCTTTAATTGCCTGAAAAATCTACATATTACACTTTTATTTTGTAACAAATAATTATATTATTGAATTAATAATTATTTCTATCAAAATACACGGTCTGCCAAGACTAGACAGACTAGACAAACACAGTACTGCGTAATGTACATTTTCCACATGAGTAAAGGTGAATTTAATTGTAAACAAAGCATTTCCTTCAGTTCAACATGTTTTTTAGCGCCGAAGGGAAATTGATAAAATAACGTCAAAATTTACCTTTCATTCTAAAGCGTACAAATTATTTTCCTGTATAAATAACTGAGCTAAAGTAAAGGTAAGCCATTGCGAAAGGCGGGATGCAAAATATACCGAGCTCGTGGATTCGTATGCCGTAGGCCGCCCGTATCATTTTTTTGTTTTCATTAATATCTGGAGCGGAAATTAATTTAAATATACTCAAATGAATGAGTTAGTACTATTTACGTCAAAAAAAGCAATGGACTTTTCAAATATAAAATCAACATCTTGCTTCTAATGCATCCCACTATAAAAAACGTTAAAGGGTTAAGAAGTAAAAATCAGGAGTAATTTATGACAAATCGATTAAATTTGTGATGACTGCCTTACCAGAGGATTGATGAGAGCACAGAAAAAAGTGGGGTTCGTTTAGAGCGCACTTGCAAAGAACAGCATGAAGGCGAATACACAAACCAATCGCTTGCAAAGTCGGTTTGGTATGGGTGAGATTTTTGAATTCGTTATTCTAAAAATGCCTAATTTCGTTATAGTAATAACTAATATTGAACAACTAATTGTTTATTTGTCATTATTTATCACTTTCAAGAACAAATTCATTCATTCCCTTGTAATTAAGAAGGGTATTATTTATATTGCATAAGAAGGCTTTTGCAGTTTGCATGTTTTTTTAAAAATTAGAATACAGAATAAAAAAATTATATTTGATTGCATTTAAAAAATCTTTTTTCAGTAGGGTATTTTAAAAAATGACATTGTTCAATAATAAGTTATCTACTCTGTATATTGGTGGGAGAAAATGTGACGTAAATACTTTATTTAGGAGAAAATTGACTAATACGTTATTAATCATTAAAATATTACAAAAACCTTAAGTTCTTTTAAATTAAATAAAAGTGTAGAGGCTTCAGATACATTTATTGAAATACAGTCAAAAGGGTTATCTATTTATAAACTTTGTGTTAAAATTATATAAAAAATTAAATCTGGCTTTTGCAACGATCCCATTTCACTTCTTATAATATATTTGTACTTTTAAAAAGTAACCTATCTGATTGAACATTTTTCCATAACAGCAAAAATATTACTCAGGAGTTATAAGTACTTTATAAGTTGAAAATATACATAGGGTATTTTTTGAAGCAAAGAGAGAAGCTTAAAATGGTTGATTTAAGATTCCTTTTTTAATAAATAAATATTATTGATAATTACCTATTTGTAAATGTGAGCATAAAGAATAAAGTTACCAACCGATGACCAGTGTTCCCAATCTTGGGAATTTTTAAAGTGCGCTTGCGTCACGCCGACAACCCTATTGGTCACTGCTAGCGCACTGATTTTGAATTATATAATTACTAAATTGTAATATTATTAATAAAAATTGATTAGAAAATGCATTTAAAGTAACTTCTTAATCTTAAATTGGAATTTTCGAGTAACGGATAAAAAAATAATTCTTTTTTTCTGAAAACTCAATGATTCTAATCTAAAATTCATCATTTTTGTTGTAAATTTATGGTTTTATATAAAAAATTAACTATCCCAATTAAATATTTAATTATTTTAGTCGAAAATTCATCTCCTATTGAGAATTATTTTTTTAACTAAAATTTCATTTTTTTAATACACAAATTTATCTCTTTAAATTTTGGTTGACAATCTATCTTTCTTAATTTTAAATGCATGTATTTGATTAAAAATTCTTTTTTATTAAATAGGCAGCTCGAGACGACGACACCTTTCAAGGATCCTATGTTATAAATAAAGTTATATTTTTACCTGAAGCCCATTCATTCCTTTTTAAATAAAATGAGTAATTTAAATAAAAAATTTTCATGAATATACACCGTTTCTCCGTTGTATTTAATAATATCTGGAAAGATTTTAACTTTTAATTGGACATTCGGTTATATTATTCTAAGAGTCTATTTAAAATTAAGATACGCTCTAGAATAATATTTTATTATTCTTTAATAATAAATAAGATAATTCCTGGTTTGATTTGTGAACATAAATTACTTTAAATTCAAAATCACTATTTTGTCATTCAGGTCTCCTTCAAGTTATTGAAAAAATTTATGATATAACATTTAGCAGTGTAGTAATGAATTATCCTTGATTCATTTTTGGTAATTTTAGTGATTTTATTTTAAGTCGGCTTATCGAAAATAAACAAAAATTTAATTTTAAAATAAAGAAAACTCTATTTGTGCATTGCTCAATTATTATTTATTATAAATATCAAATCGGAATATTTATAAAATTTAAAATTTGCGCGCTAACAGTGATTAATCGGGTTGTCGGCGCGGCGCAAGCGCAGTTTCACAATTTCCCAAGATTAGGAACACTGCCGATGACATACGACGAAATATTCCTTGCATATGAATAAGCCTTTATATTTACAAGTTTGTAAGATAACCTGCAAATGATATTTATCATTTGATTATATCTCTTTAATTGCACTCATGTTTTGTACTTTCATTATTTTCTTTAAGCTATGTTAAATATTGTATTATTAATTAAACACAATGTCCAAGTCGGCAAAGCAAAAAATAGGTTCTTTTGAAATAGGCTCAAGTAGAATTGAGATCCTTTCGAACCCCATGTGTGGTATCATTTAGAGCTCATTTAGTGTTTTGGGTTCCTTTTCAGCAAGTGAGGTTCATTTATGTTGCAGCTCCTTTGGAACCAAAAATAAGTTTCCATTAAACCCTCAGTTTTTTCTGGGAGATACGAATGTGTTGCAAGAAAAACGTCATATACCTTTACGGGACATAGCAGACATTGTAAGTATAGTGGAACTAAAAAGAGTGACACGTAAAACATTTCAGATATACCCCTAAAATCTGATGTTATAGTTAAAAAAATATATTTTTAAATAGGCACATGTATATAATAATAAACAACGCGGCCATTGTTTACCCGATTTCCAATTATTTTCTCTTGAAAGTAGAAAAACGCTTCTTTTTAAATGTACATTGTTCATTTCATCAGAATGAAGAATCACAAAACTTTAATCGACAATATTTCGAACATTGTCATTTTTAGATATTTTTGAAATTTTAATAACATTTTAATGATATTTTGGAAAAGCAATAATTTTTTTTTCCTTATATATTGAGTACGTTGAAGTCCGTGTGTAATGAGCTTTTTCGATCAAAATTGATTGGCATTCATCCGTGTTATTGAACAATATTTGTAGCGTTTCATATACGATTTAATATGGCTCACTATATTACCCGTGTGGAAAAATTTCGTGGAGCTGTACTGTTTCCGTCTAGTTCGCATTGAGTGGACACTGGCGCGCCACAAGTTGACTCCCCAGTGGCTAGACTGGGATGTAACGCTCGGATTTATTAGTTAATTATTTTTTATCTCACAAAAGTCTAATATATACCAGAGCTTCGATATAACAACAGTTACAAAGGTTGCCTCGCACTGGCCTTGCTTGTAAATTGGTGTTTCGAAACGTAAGCACTGCGAGTACTGCCTGCTTTGAAAAAAACTTGTACATACGCCGGGTATCGAACTTTTGATACAGCTTCATATTATGTTGCTGTAAAAAATTTAATTTTTGTCAGACATGAGAATCAATTCATTACATCGTAATATATTTATTTCAATACAACATGAACAATTTTTAAACATTAAAAGTACCTAATGTGTGAATAAATAGTTCAAAATAATAAAGTTTGTATGATTATACTTGCGACTGCGCTAAATAATAATTACTGTTTAATATTAAAAATTATTAATACGTTAGTCTTAATTATCATTTACGCGATCAATATTAGCTTAAAAAATTAAATAAATTAAACTAAATACAAATAAAATATAATATAAATAATATAATATATTAATATAATATATAAATATAATATATAAATATAATATAAATAT
>JAAAKG020060046.1:0-17891 GCA_010014905.2 Druon quercuslanigerum | reverse complement strand
AAATAATACTTTTTTATTTTTTACATTTGAGACTTCGGATTCTATAACCACGCATAAAAATTGCCTAGCCGCTTCAGGCCGCTCGAGTTGGCCCCTGGTGACTTGAAAATCAGTTATCGAAAAATTAACTTTTTAAAACATCACTTTGTATAAAATTGCATGGGTCATGTTTTTTCTTTCGACAAAAAAGTTGTATCTGCATTTTTCAGACCAGCAAATTTACTAAATATTTTCACTTCAACTCGCTCCGAAAGACAAAAATCTTTATATTTTAAGATAAAAATTAAACGCAATATCCTTTAAACTGTTCTTAAGATAATTTGCTATTTAAAATTGATTTATTTTGTTAAATAAAAAAGTTATACCTTTTTTTTGGTAATCAGTAACAAAATAACGTTAGACAATTTTCAAACGCTTCGTTTATCGAGGGAATTTTGAGTAAGCCCAAGCTTTTAGCAATAAGAATGCTTAGTAGGATATGATTAAGTTTTCTAAAAAGTTTTACCCTAATTGAATAATTCGTTAACAAACTAGGAGCATTCTAATAGCATTGATCAAGTGCGTGATAGGTAACAATTTCAGAGTCTCGATCTGCTCGACCACAGCCCTCACCTCTGGACTGGAATTATTTTAGTCTATTTATTTGCTTGCACTACCAAGTTAAAATTTGAACATCAAAGAACAAGCAATTATTTTTCTGTTGGGGCAAAATCATCAAATATTTATATCTTACTTTATATATATACGTATTTACAGGATGATTACAAACACTCAGAAAAGTATATCTCACAACATAAATTTTAAAACAAAATAATAATTTTTCAAACGAAAAAATCAATTTTCTACTAAAAGAGATGAGTTTTTAACGAAAATTATGAATTTTTAACAAAAAAGTTTAATTATCTACCGATAACTTATTTTTTCTTGAAAATTTCATAGAACTTCATTTTACTGGTTTTTATTCAAACTAACCTTGTTAGTAATTATAATACTAATGAGATAAAATTGGATTGGAACATATTAAATAAATTTTGTAAAAAGCGCATAAACAGAGTTCGTAGACAATCTTATAAAGAACATAATAAATCGATACAGTATTATAAACATTACGGCTAATTTCTGAAGATGAAATAAAATGGAAAACTTAGATCAAAACTATTTCCCAATCAATATTTACGTCTTAAACTATTCTTTCTACAGTAAACTTATATTTCATTTCCAAAATTTGTTAGCTTAGCAATGAGGCTACCTTTTTTGATTTCATAAATCAAGTTGAAGGTTGAGTGATGTGCTTGTCGACTTTATACTGAAAAAATCCTTAATATTTTAAATTTGTTACTCAATACAAAAATCCTGTTTCCATTATTTCCTCTAGTTTACAGTAGTTTGCTTATAAAATATGCCCTTAACATTACTTTTGCAAATTTTTACGAAATGAAAATAATAAAGAAAATAATATTCAAAGTCAATAATTTTTTTTAATCACTTTCAAAAGTATTGAAATTTTTATCTTTTCAAAGGAAGTGTACGTACAAATACCTTGTTTTTCTTCACCCTGCTAATATTATTAGCCCTATTTTCTATGTTTTTATTTATTTTTCTACCTCAATTTAAAGTTTCTAGCAAACGCAATATTTACTTTTTTAGTTATTCATTTTCAATATTTATATAGATTTATTTGCTTAGGAACCAAATAAAAGGTTCTTTAAATTTTAAGAGATGTGTAATACTTTCCTAGCTAATCTTAAAAATGTATTGAAGGTTCCCTCGCTTTTTGTTTACATTATGTTTATAATGTACGCCTATTTCAAGGACATTGTATAAAAACATAGTTATATATTTATTATTTTAATTCTAACGGGCTAAATAGCGCGGTGCAACCGGGCTCTGAAGTTATCGCCCCTTACGTGCTCGGCCAATTCTATTTGAATCAACCTATTTTGTTAACGAATAATTCAATTAGGGTCATAATTTTCAGGAAACTTAATCATATCCTACTAAGCATTTTTATTGCTGAAAGCTTGGGCTTACTCAAAATTCCGTCGATAAACGAAGCGTTTGAAAATTGTCTAACGTTATTTTGTTACTGATTACCAAAAAAATGTATAACTTTTTTATTTAACAAAATAATATAATTTAAAATTGCGTATTATTTTAAAAACAGCTTGAAGAATATTGTGTTTAATTTTTATCTTAAAATATAAATAACTTTGTCTTTCGGAGCGAGTTTAAGTGAAAATATTTAGTAAATTTGCTTTTCTGAAAAATTGAGTTTTTTTTTACTTTTTTAAGGAACGGTAAAAGATACAACTTTTTTGTCGAGAGAAAAAAGATGTGCCATGAAATTTTCTACAATGTGGTGTTTTAAAAAGTTTAATTTTCGAAAACTGATTTTCAAGTCATCAGGGGTCAACTCGAGCGGCCTGAAGCGGCTAGGCAAATTTTATGCGTGGTTATAGAATTCGGAGTCTTATTTAATGACAAATGTCTCGTTAGTTATTTTTTAATCTGCAGATTTCAATTTTTGTTGAATTTCTGTATTTATTTCACTTTAATTATTTATTACTCAAAGCGAGAAAACCTTGTACATAATATTTCTTTTCTTTTTTGTACCTCTAAATAGGCACTTTATAGTTATGATGCTTTTATGCTCTTTTTTGATCCCTACAATCGTACCAATATATTTTTGGAATGAAAGTTGGTATTGGGCGATCATGTCTCAAGTTTTCATGCGCTATATAATAATAGTGAATGCTGCTGCCTCTGTGAATAGTATCGTACACAGGTGGGGTACAAAACCTTACGACAGGTAAGAATTATTCTTTTATTATTACTTTATTACTTTATATTATTTTATTTTATGTTAAGGCCTCAGAAGACCAAAAATCTAAATTAATCGAGTAATATTGAAAGAAAAAATATAGCTTTCTAAATTTTAATTAATTTCTTATGTTAGATATTGTTGATTGCTGGTCAAATAATTTTCGGAGGAAACGAAAAAAATCTGCCTTGGCCCGGATTTGAACCGGGAGTGTTACTATTCCCGAATGGGGCGTTAACCAATAAACCTCGTCATCCAGAAAATTATTTTTTCAGTAATCGGTAATATCTAACATCAGAAATTATTTAATTAATTATCTTAGTAGACAATGTAACATCCATTATTAAACTTTTAAACTTTTATTTCCAGTGATAAGATTATTGACTTAAGTAAAATAAGAAGGTAAAGTAAGAAGGAAAAAAAGTTTAGATAAATAAAGTGTAATTAAACAAAGCAAAACCTTATAACTCTGAATCAAAAATTAATCACATTCCGTTTTATCATTTTCAAATTGCAGTAATTCGGAACTATTTTTAATTTGCAACATTCAAAATGCAATAATTTCAACTTTGAAGTACTTATGAAGACATTTAATGTAGAAATTTAAATTCTGATTTAACGGAATTTCAAATTTATGCGTTTAAATTGTAAGGTTTTTAAAGTAGACAATATTGAAAATATAAAGGTGTTAACAATAATCAATTTTGAATTTAAATAATTGAAAATGATAACATTATTACATTATATTTTTTATTATAAGCGAGATTTTTAGGAAAGCTGTATCCAAAAATTTTGAATTTAAAATTTTAAAACATCAATACCTTCAAATTAAAATTTTTAAATTTTGACAATGTTATCAAAAAGGAGTTCAAATTAAAAAAGAAATTAAATATTTCATTGTAAAAAGTTCTGAAATTCTACAAATCTAAATTTTTGTTGAACTAAAAAAATTATAATTTAACGTAAATTCTGATTAGACAAAATTTTCTAAAATTAAAAATGAATTCATTTATATTTGGACAGTTTTCGACCAATAAAATTAATTGTCGATAATAAAAATTGTGCTTAAATTTTAATCTAAAAATCATAAATTTTCATTTAAAAATCATAAATTTTTAGCTAAAATTTAATTAGTTAAATTATTAACTAAAAAATCACTTTTTCGAAAAAATTGTAAAATCGTAAACCAAATAGTAGAATTTTTAACCAAAAGAAGTGAATGCTGAACTTTTTTATTTCAGGGAGATTTTTAGAAAAAATGTATGAACAAATTTTGAATTTAAAAGTTTTCAAAATTCAATACCTTTAAATTAAAATCTTTAAATTTTGACAATGTTTTCAGAAAGGAGTTCAAATTAAAAAAGAAATTAAATATTTTATTGTATAAAGTTCTAAAATCCTATAAATCTAAATTTTTATTAAACTAAAAAAATGATAATTTAACGTAAATACTGATTAGACAAAATTTTCTAAAACAAAAAATTAAATTCAACTTTATTTGGACAGTTTTCGACCAAAAAAATGAATTGTCCATAATAAAAATTGTGCTTAGATTTTCATCTAAAAATCATAAATTTTTAGTTAAAATTAATAAGTTAAAGTTTCAACTAAAAAATCACTTTTTGAACAAAATCGTACAATCTTAAACCAAATAGTAGAATTTTTAACCAATAGAAGTAAATTCTGAACTTTTTTATTTCAGGGAGATTTGTAGAAAAAATGTATTAACAAATTTTGAATTTAAAAGTTTCCAAAATTCAATAATTTTAAATTAAAATTTTTAAATTTAGACAATGTCATCAGCAAAGAGTTCAAATTAAAAACGAAATTAAATATTTTATTATAAAAAGTTCAAAAATTCTACAAATCTAAATTTTGATTGAACTAAGAAAATTATAATTTAACGTAAATACTGATTAGACAAAATTTTCTAAAATTAAAAATTAAATTTAACTTTATTTGGACTGTTCAGAATATAACATTTTTGATTTGTGAACCATTAAAATTGAATTTAGCTGAAAAAGGTTAAAAATAAAAACTAATCGTAACCGGAAAATATAAAATAAAAACAAAAATATGTACTCCAGAAACATTAAACTGAAACAAATCCGAACTTTATTAAAGACTAAAAAAAATTAGTCTTGAAGAATTGTTATATTGAAAATTTTTTCTACTCGAAATTAAAAACAAACTTATATTATTTTAAATAAATTTAATTATTCAGAAATTAGCAATTTTCAAATCGTCAATAGTACTTTTCGAAATTCAACCAATTCAAGTTTAGTCAGTTTCAAATTAATTAACGCAAAAAACTTTCTACTTTTTTAAATTGTTTGAAATGGTTATGAAACAATTTTGAATTCAATGCCTCAATAATAAATTCAAGAGAATGCAAAATTAAGACAATAATTTCTCACATTTAAGCCTTAAAAATTAACAGATTTTAGAACTAAACATTCAACATAAATTTTTTTTAATTTGAAAAATTGAATAATTTGTATCATTTTTAATGGTTTCATTAATTCATTAATTTATTTTCATTAATTTTTTTCATTCATTCATTAATTTCATTTTTCATTTCATTCATTTTTTTCTTTCATTCATTAATTCATCATCATAATGTTAATATTTTTTTTTATAATTATAAATTCTTATGGTAAACGCTGAATTTTCATTTTTTCCTTATCATAAGTTTAAATTTTGCGATTAACATTAAAATACTGGAATTTCGAGAAGCATAATTCAAAATTTTACAACTGTTAATTTCCAAACGATTTGAATTTACCTAAAGTAATTTAAGAAGTGTAAATTTTTCGATAAAAATTTAAATATTTGAATTTTGATAATTGTAATTGACGATTTACAAATTTTTAATTTTTGAGCCATTAAATTTACTTGCAGTGTAAACAAATTTTAAAGGTTTGAGTACAAAAAAGTTTTAATATTACAATACTTAGCTACATTATTCTTTAATTTTAGATGAAGTTCAAATTTGTTTAAGTTTCAAGTTTCCAGAATATACATTTTTTATTATTTCCTATTCCAATTTACTTTTTATTTCGATTTTTTTTTAAATAATTGAAGGCTCGGAAAGTAGAACCAAACGAGCGCTCGAGCAGCTGCCAAGAATCGGGATGAGCATAAAACGCGAAGTCTTCTGCTCATCATCCCCACTCCTGGCTACTGCTCGCACGCTCATTCGGTTTTGCTTTTCGAGCCTTCAGTTCAATTTGAAAGGTTCAGAATTGAAAAATGTTCCATTGTTCTAAGTTGAAGTTATATCATATAGTTATCAATTATTAAAATTATAAAAAAATTAAGATAAAAAAAAAGTTTTAAAACTTAGCAATTTAATAATGGAAGTGTTGAGAATTCAACTTTTTCAATCTTGAATCTATAAAGTTTCCAAATTGCGCACAATGAATTTATTTTAAATAAATAATTATAATAATTACTTATTATAAAATAAAACTAGATAAACATATAATAAAGTTAAATAATTGCTGATAGACTGGAACCTCAATTTTTGCAATAAAAATTTTTTTCAATCCTAAAATAGATAGCCTCCATATTTTTTAATGAGGGCAGACACGGGTATGAGACAGAGGCAAAATCAAGGTTACAATGTATTGTGATTAAAATCGTGGCTATTTTTTTAAATTGTTATATTTTTCTAGGAATATATACCCAGTGGATAGCAATCTTGCTAATTGGATATCATTAGGAGAGGGATCGCACAATTATCATCATACCTTCCCTTGGGATTATAAAGGAGCAGAATTTGGAAAGAATCAAGTGAATTTACCAACCTTTATCATTGAACAATGTGCCAAAATCGGTTGGGCCTATGATCTCAAAGAGCCATCCGAAAAATTAGTCAGAATGACTTATCATAATAGAGGCGACGGCACTCATCCAAAATTGAGGGGTTAAGCCTTAAAATCTCAATTTTTGTTACACAGTTGTATTATAGTTCATAATTTCTTAAAAAATTATTTTTATAAAAAAATTTACGATATATTTTAAAAAATCCCTTTCAGCTGTTTCTTTTATAGAATAAAAAATAGATAAAAAGAAGGAAACTGAAAAATAAAAAAAAATAATAGTCAAAAATCTTCATTTTTCAAATTCCCTGATTTTTCCCTCCCCAATATATATATAATATATATATTATAATTAACGGAGTTAATTGTTTAAACAATTGATTATCACTATGAAAACTTTGTTGATAATTAATTTAATTATGCGAAAATAATTATTTCAACAAATTATTATTGTTTTTAATAATATTTTACTTTATTAGTAATAAATAGTTGCATTTTTTTCTGGAGCGATTGAAATCTTAATAAACTTTTTACTTAGTATAATGTAATATACAATGCAAGTTAAAAAAAATAGTTGTTAAAAAAGATCATTATTGTCCATAACTGTCTTCTCTTAAAGTAACGCTAGGAAGCAGCTTCTTTTAAAATCTATAGTTTTTCTTTGACTTTTTACCAATGAAAAATTTAATAGGTAAACCTTCAAAAAATGCTTTTTTAAGTAAATTATTTTTTCTCTTCTTCGAACGTTTGAACAAATTAATTTAAACTAAAAATCTATTTCACACAAGAGACAAAAACAAAGCATACAATAATAATTTGTGGAAAAAAAAGAGATTTATTAAAAAATAAGGTTCTCTCTAATGTTTATTTATTATTTGTCTGTAACTATAAAGGTAAATTAAAGTTTAAAATTTAAGATAAAATTTCAACTTTGTAGCCCTTATCTCAGATAAGATATTTATAAATAATTACAAATGGTTTAAACAACTATTTTTAAATACTTGCATTATTACCTCACTAAATAAAAAGTGTACGAAAAGTAAAATTTTTTAGACAAAGTCGCAGCTTTCTGGCATTAACATAAAAAAGATCGTTATTAACGACAAAAAATTTGTTTAAAAAATTATCTTATCCGAATGTAATTAATTATTAGGTCACTTTGAGTGAGAAATAGAGAAAAAGATAAGAATTTCAGAAGAAATTGCATTTTTCTACTATTAAGCAAAGAGAATATTATTAACAACAGTAATAAATTGCTTAGAAAATTATTTTTTTGATTGCAATTAATTATTACTTCACGTAAATTGAAAAGTGGACAATAAGTTAACATTTTCAGAAAAAAACCGCAACTATCTTGTTCAGACAATTATTGTTTCTGAATTAAATAAAATGTTTACGTATTCACATTTTTTAAAATTTCTTTTTTTTACCATGAAAGAACTATTTACTTATTCTATTTGAAAATTGGACGAAAAATGAATTTTTTTTGATAAACCCGCTGAAAAACCCGATAAACCCGATAAACCCGATAAACTGAAAAAAATCATAATTAGCGCCAAAAACTTGGAAAACCCATTTTTCGCTTTTTAGGTTTTTTGGGACCTTATAAAGCAGACTTATGGTGGCAATATTTAAAACAATATTTAAAGTCCGGCAGCGGGCAATGTTTTCGTATGCAATAATTTAAAGGATAAAAAAGTGTTATTCTTATGCATTTCGATCCCCTGAATCCCAGTCCCAGTCAGGGATTAGTCGAGGAATTTTGTTGTCAAATTTTCGGTCGGATCCTGGTCGGTGGTTGGTCAGGGGCTGGTCGGGCCTTTTTGTTCACTATTTTCCGTGCGGGTAATCTTCAGGATTTGGTCGGGAGACATTGGGGCTCTCGTCGGGTTATTCTTATGTTTGAATTTTCGGCAAGGTGTTATAAAATGAGGTAATTTCTAAAAAAAGGGTAATGATTTTTTTATTCTGAAACACTAAGAATAAATTAAACAATAATTTTTTTAATTTTTCAGTTTTCAGAATAGCCTGATCTTACCATTTTTTCGTTTCCATAAGAGAACGTTTGTAAGTCAAAAGACTACTTACGTATTTAAAATGCATTTTTTTCAAAGAAGATTCGGCGAAGAAAAAAGGATGTTAAGATCAAATTACAATTTGATTGCAACATTTCTAACGAAATATGTTTTCAGCTTTTTCCTGATAATGTATAAAACGTAAAGCAAATAATAAATAAGCAGTAATCCTGAAATTGAGATATAAAAAGGGTTCTATTGCCAAATTAAATACAGTAATTTGTAGCAAAATTATTAGTTTCCATAATCTATTCAATTGATTAATAATTAGGTCACGCACTATCATAATATAAATATTCAAGTTTCCCGCTCATTTTTGGTTATTTATTGATAATGTAGATTCCTACTGTGTCAACATAGTTGTTGTGGACCTTTCGCAGTATACAACAGAAATATCAAAAAATGAAAGTCGCATTTCGTCACACGCATGATTAAAATAGATTTAAAAATTTGTTTGTGTGGTAAAAAAATTGTACGATACAACTCAAACAAATGTTCATTTTACGTTTGTTAATAGTTCTTTTATAATAATTTTTAAGCAATTTAATCTACGATTTTATATTTTTTTCAAAATTGTCTGTTTGTCACGTGACCGCCTACAATTTCCGGAGTGCCGGTATCTTAACCCATGCCCAACCATACCTGACCGTCGCGTTAGGTCTTATGCTTCTCATTGTTCAATGGAAAACGACTTTAAAAAAAAGTAAACGAAGACGACCTTTGTGTTCGACACCATTTAGGAGACGACAAATCACATTTCCAAATAGGAAATGTAGTAGGAAAATTTTATTGTTGTACGATGAAAATATTTAAAGCATGCAACTGAGGAAAGCAATTTAATAATTTTTGTAGGTTATGTTCGCCTCCTAATAATATTGGCTGAAAATTTAATAATTTTTTTAAAAAAGACATTTTTTCTGTTGCAAATTCAACTTTTATGTTAAAAATTCGTCTTTCTGGGTTTAAAGTTTAGTTCCTTTCGTAGAACGTTAACCTTTTCTTTAAAATTCATATTTTATTGCTTATAAGTCAACTGAAATCTCTTTTAGAAGAAAACTATTTTTTTTAAATATTTCATTTGGATTTAGAAGTTCTTCTTTTTCAGCATAAATATTGCTTCATTACAAATCAAACTATTTCCTAGCAAATCAGCTTTTTGCTCAAAATCTTTCTTTAAAAGTTTGTATCTGCATAAACATTTAACTCTTTTCAAAGTTTTTATTTTTAATTCATCTAATCTACCAGAAATTTTAGCTTTCACGAATAAAAATGCAACTGTTCGGTTAAAAAATCAACCTCTTTTCTGAAAGTTGCCTTTTTTATTGTAAAATTCACCTACTTTAGCGGAAATGACATATTTCTTGGATAAAAATGCAACTATTTAATTAAAAATTCTGCTAATTTCTTGACCATTGAACTATTTCGTAGAAAATTTACTTTTTGTTAAAATTTAGAATTTGATGTTGAAAAGAGAACAGAAATATGTTTTAGTACAAATTTTAACTTTTTTAGATCAAAATGCAACTATTTTGTAGAGAATTAAAGTATTTTGTTAAAAATGTATCCTTTTTGGTTAGAAAAATTTGTCTTTTTGGATTAAAAATTAAATTTTGTTTGTAGAAACTTATTGCACGTTGAAAACTTCACATTTTAATCTTGAAAAGTCAACCAGAATGTTTTTTGGATAAAAACGAAACTATTTGGTTAAAAGTCTTTCTTTTCGATCAGAAATTTGTCTTTTGGGACTGAAAATTGACTTTTTTCGTAGAAAGTTATTTCTTGTTGAAAAATTCATATTTTGATCTTGAAAAGTCCAATGTAATTTTCTTGGACGAAAACTCAATCATTTTTTTAAAATATATATTTTTGATTAAAAAAATCATTTATTTTAGTAGAAATAGAAAAGAAGGAAAATAATTTTCTTGGTTCAAAATGTGATGTTTCTTACGTTGGGTATGAATGCATAAGTTTCAAAATTCGTCTTTTTGGCTTAAAAGGTTTAACAATTTTGATTAAGTTTTATTTCTTTTTAGAGTGAAAAATTTTCATTTGGTGAAAATTCGCAATCTTGGTTTGAAAATTCTTTTTTTTTTGTATAAATTTAATCTTTTTTTATTGAAAAAAAAACTATGACACTTTTTTGTTGAAAATTTATCTTTCTAGATTAAAAATGCAACTACTATGTTCGAAATTTAATTATTTTATTGCAAATTCAAGTATTTTTTTAGAAATTCATTTTTTGTAGAAAAACATTTGTGCTGAACAACTGCGCTAATGTTGAATTACATCAACTTTTAGGGTAAATTTTAAAGAATAATGAGGTTTTTTAAAATTTCAGAAATATTGAATAGGTCACCAGTAGTTACCTAGTATATCTCTAATATATGTACATTCTTTTTTATTAAAAAATCGATTTTTGAAGCTGCAATTTCACATTATTTCTCTGTATTTTCTATACTTCCTATTCTGTCATTTCACTATGATTTTTTAATGTTTTTATTTTGATAGAATTGCAATATTATGGGAATTTTTCTCCCTGAGAATTTTTAAAAGCTATGCAATTATTAGTTCTTCTGAATTTCATCTTAAATGTACTCTGTGTGGCTGGTATAGGATGGAACTCCGATGGTAAGTTCGATGTAACCAATCTTGTCAGGTAAAAAAAATCATGAATTAATTTTATTAAAAATCATGTTTTATAGATTATATAGAAAATAGTACAGATGGATATATTTCACAATGGATAAGTTATTTAAAGCGCTTTTCATTAGCGGTTTTTATCTTTTCTGGAGTAATTTTATATTATATTCCGGAGACGCGTTCACGTAAGTATTCTTTAAATAATAAAATAAAAATTGAAAATAAATAAACTTTAAAAAATAAATAAATAAAATAATAATTAAAGAAAAATCTGAAAATTTTCTTAAAAATTGCAGATGCAAGAAAAGGATGTTGTTTTTTGATAGATAATACAGCCGAGGGTCTGAAAACTATTCTCTGTTTAAAGGAAAGTGAAGTAAACGTGGGTTGTAAAAAGTCTCATTTTGCTGATAGTTTTGTCCTTGAAAGACAAAGTCAAAATTTGTATAAAAATGAAAATGGTAATTTTGAAAACGCCACGCCTCTCAAAGAGGTGGAAGAATTTAGACATAAAGAAGACAGGTTAGTTATTTCTATAAATATTTTTTTATTATGTTCCTTAAAAAACTGTTTGTTAAAAAAAAATACTCAAGGAGATCAATTTGTGAAAATAATTGCATCCTTTTCAGGGAACTTTTTATAGGAAACTAATATGGAATATTTGCGTGTTTAGCTAATATTAATTAAAAAAAGAAAATTGAATTTGAACTTAATTATTAAGGAATTATTACATCATTCCTATTTTTTATCTTTAATATTTTTGAAAATTGATTGTATCTTTTAAAAAAACTTTTAAATTTCAATTACTACATTACCGACACTTTTTTTATTTCCCTAATGATTTTTACACGAAGTGCCACATGGAGTTGAAAATTAGGGATAATAAATAAGAAACACTAAGAAAAGTGCGTCTGGTCCGAAATTTAAATAATAAAAAAAAAGCAAAAAAACTATTCACAAAAAAACACTTTTTTTATAATTATAAGAATTCAGGACCAGACCCACCTTTCTTAGTGCTTCTTATTTATTATCCTAAATCTTCAACTCGATGTAGAGCTTCATATGAAAATAATTTGGGAAATAAAGAAAGTGTCGGTAAGGTAGGAAGCTGGTAACTTGATCCACTCATAACATGGCCTTAAATCCAGTAAAAGATGTAGTTTCTTCTTTTCAAAAACTATTTTTAGTCACAATGAACAAAAAAATTTATTTCCTGAATATATTTACTGAATTCGAAACACGTCTTTCTGGTTCAATAAAAAACACTTTAAAAAATATTTTTGAAAATTACATTTCGTTTTGTAACTTTTTCCTATGATTGTTGTGGATAAATTACACGTTTCTTGTAAATTGACAGTGATTACTAAAGGAATTTTACCATAAATAAATGAAATTTACAATGAACCAAAAAGGCCTTTTTTATTTTTATTTTTATTTTATTTTAACTCTTTCTTTGCAATCACTTTTCACAAATTTATTTTCTTGAGTACTTGTTTAAAAAAAAAGTTTTTAAGGAACATAATTCTTTTTAAAGGAATCTCTATTATCATAAGAGATAGTAACCGATCGTTATCGATAACGATAACTCTTCAAATAACAGAAAATACTTAACGTCATCTGATTGCCAGTAGAGTGATGAAAATAGACCTTTTTTAAAAAAATGTAATTTAAAAATTTTTTTAAATTTATTTTCTATCTAGTCTGAAATGACGTTAAGTATTTTCTGTAATTTAAAGAGTTCAGTTTGATCGATAGTGTAGATTTCTATTTCCACGGATTATGGAATGATATCTGCACTCGTTGATGGTAACTATCTCTAATGATAATACAGATTCCTTTAAATTACTTATGACATGGATGTGGAACAAAAAGAGCAGATATTTCTTCAGACAAAAATTTAATTTTATAATTATTTTTATGCCTTCTTGTTCAATTTTATTGCACAATTTGATTCTTAAAAGTTTACGATGATTTAAAAAATGTACTTTCAAAAATTGCTCAATTAAGGTGGCCGCACGTCAGCAAAAACCTAAGAACCAGGAAAAAGTCAGATTTTTAAAACAAATTTAAAATTAAGGGAATTCATGTAAAAAGAACTTTAAGATACTACCAAAAAAATGAGAGTTACCCATACAGCTACCTATAGTATTGTTTTTCAACTCTTTTTTTTATTCACTTTCTTGAAATGTCATAATAGTCACTTTTTAGAATATTTAATTTAATTTAATTAATTTAATTATTAAATTAAATTTAATTAAATTTTAATTTTAATTTAAATTTAAATTTAAATTTAAATTTAATTAATAAATTAGTATATTTCAATAAAATTTACAGTAAATTAACCAAGGGGTTAATTATGAAATATTTTAGATAATTTTAAAATATCTTAAGGAATTTTTAAGATTTCAATAATTTAAAAGTATTCTAAAGGGTTTCAATGATTTTAGGGTATTTTCAAAGTTTTCAAGGAATTTTCAAGAGCTTTAAAATTTTTTAAGGGATTTCAAAGAGTTTATATTATTTTAAGGTATTTTAAAAGACTCCAGTAAATTTTTGATATATTTAAATGATTTGAAGACATTAAAAATTTTTTTTTAGTAATGTTAGGAAATTTTAAAAGCATCCAAAGAATTTTTAATAGATTAAAACAATTTCACGACATTTTAAATATTTTAGAGGATATTTTAATTATTTTATGTTATTTAAAAATATTGTGGACGTTAAAAGGAAGATCAAAATCCAGCATTGGAAAATAATCTACTCATTTCTGTATCATTTAATTAACAAATTATTCTTTCGAAAGCTATTAATGCAAAATTGCTGAAAATGATAGTACACAGTAAAAAAATGAATGCCATAGACAATAACATTTTCCACGTCGCAGTATCTTTTATTGTTACTAATTTATTTTATTTTTTAATAGACAAATACCGATTTTCCCCTTTTCTACACAGAGTTTGAAATTTTTTCAAATAGTGGAATGTTTAAACGCCTAACATGCAGAAAAAAAAGTATTTTTTCAGCAATGCTCAACAATAAATTTTTAAGAGAATTATAGTTTGCGATTTTTTAATTTTTGTCACTGAGCAACAATATTTAAACAAATAAAGTGACTGTGAATTTTTATCCCGGGACAAAATTCAGAAAGTAACTCATAAAGTGGAAATATTTTATCTCCAATTGCAGAAAAGAAATAATTTAAATAGTATTTTATTTAAGAATCATAAACAATTTTTATGAAAAAATTTTTACTAGTTTTTTATTTCATAGAAATTTTTTTCATGCTGTTTGCTGAGATTTTTTATAATTATAATTTATAATAAGAAATTAACATAAGTTAACATTTTCTATTTTCAAACATTTTTATCAACAAATTCTCGATAAATGACTTTTTATCATACTAAATTAATTTTTCTGACTAAAAGTTATTTTCAGTTGTCTTCAAAGGCATTTGTATGCTTTAAGCTTCATAATACATAGATAATGAAGATTTTTAATAACCATTAATTTAAAAAAATGTTTTAAATAGCAGCTTCATCATAGAAAAAAAAATTTTTAAACAATGTTTAAAACATTTTTTAAGCAAAAACTAACATCTGTCATTTTTAAATACAAAAAAAAACAACATTTTTTTCAATGAAATTATCTGAAAAAGAACCGACACTGATTAAAAAACTGTATACGAGACACTAAATAACAAATTTTCGTAATTGTTAATAAAGATTTCTGTTAGAAAAATTTCTATAACTTATTCTATTGTTTTAATTTATATTAGATAATTAATAAATAAATAATCGAATCAGTAAATGAACATTTCTATAACGTTTAATGAAAATTTCTTTATATGCTTTATGGAAAATAAATTGCCGAAAAACTTATATTTTTTATTAAATTTTTACAGACTCATGCAGTAAGTAATTATGACTCTAATGAAAAATCTTAACAGCTAGCGTAAAAAAACAGTTTATTCTCTGATAAAAAAACAGTAGTAAGAATGTTGTTCGTAAAATTTGCTTATGACGATTAAGTTAAATATAATTAGAATTAATTCTATTTCATAAGTGCAGATTCAATATTTCCAGCGGATAGTAAGTTTTTTCTATATTTTTTCTTGGCATAAAAATTCACAAAAATGAAATGGCTAATTTTGTCACTTTATTTGTTTATATATTGTTGCTCTGTGACAAAAATTTAAAAAATCTCAAACGCCGATTCCTTTAAAAATTTAATTCTGAGTATATTTATAAAAAAATATTTTTAAAAAATTCAAATGCTGTGTAGAACAGGACAAAATCGGCATTTTTTTATTAAAATATGACATAAATTAGCAACAATAACCAATAGCTCGATAAAAATAATTATATCATTAATGGCGTTCATTTTTCACCATCCCCTGAAATTTTCATTAATTTCTTGTAAACAATTTACGAAAGAATAATTTGTTCATCAAAAAATGTAGAATTTCTACTTAGCTTTATAAATGTCTTAAGGAATTTAAAAATATTACAAAGCTTAGGAAATACGATAGGGCATTTTAAAAGATTTTAAGTAATTTTTGATAAATTAAAAAAAATGTTCAACAATTTCCAAGGATTTTAATTATTTAAATGGATTTAAAAAAAATGTATGCGGCTTTAAAGACTTTCATTTATTTTTAGAAGATATAGAACGATTTTATAGGAACTATAATGTTTCAGAATATTAAAAAAAATTGCAAGGTATTTCAAGGGATACTTATTAATAATATAATTTTATTAATATATAATATAATAATATCTTCCAATTTTATAGAATTTTCATGGAACTTAAAATTATTTTACTACTGGATTTCAAAGAATGTATTTCAATTCTTGTGGATTGCACCGAAATTTCTTATAATAATTCATCTTAAATTGTTTTATATTCTTTTAGATTTTTTAAATTCTCCTAATTGTTTAGAGATCACTTGAAATTTTCTAAATAAACTAAATTCATAAGGCATTTTAAAAAATTTTATTAAATGCATTTTTTTATAATTTTGAATAATTACATTCAAATAACTTGAATTTATTTTTAATTCATCTAGGGTTTTTATGAATTTCATAAAATTCTTCTCATTTTCATGAGAATCCTATAAATTTACATCAATTTTACTGAAATAAATGAATGCATTTTTTGGAAGTCTCACGAATCAAATTTTTTATAAATCCTTTAAATACAAAAAAATTTGTCCATATCAATCAAGCACATTGGTCACTTTTTTCACTTTTTGGGTAAGGAATAAGTTACTTTTTTACTTTTTTCAAGTATTTTATTCCATTTATAAGAGATTCTATAATAAAAATGTTTATAAGATAAGAATATTCTACTTCAAACATAAATATTTAGGAAAAATAAAAATTAGTCAAGGAAAAGTCAGGGAAATTTGAAAATGAAATTTTGTGATCGCCCTTGTGATTTGAAAATATTCTTTCTAATATCGCAATTGTCTTTTAATTCATCTTATTTGTTCCTTTTAGAAGAGAAAAGGCTAAAAGAATTCGAGAAAAATTAAAAAATGAAATAAATGAAAAAGTCACAAATCATACTAAACATCATCATCGACATGAAAAGCACAAGTCAATGAAAGATGTCAGGAAATCCAATAGAAATAATCAGGAATTTATACCACATTTAAATTTTGATCATGTTGAAAGTGGAAGTGAGTATTTGATTGATGATGGATCCACCGATTCATCGCCAATATATTCGACTAGAAATTGCACCTCATCTCTTATAAGGTTATATTTTTATATAAAAAGTGAATCATCGGGTCAAAAAACATTTTTGTAACAGAAGGTTTGACTCACCGAAATCTATTTTCATTAGGGTTCTCCAAAAATACATGGCAAAGGCTGTAGCAGGATAAGCATGGCCTGGGTGCCCCTGCTCGGATGTGATCCATATTGCGGGAGCAAGTGGCTACCCCTATAAGATGAATTTACTTCAAGTATCAATTAAAAAAAAAAAAATTTCACGAAAAAATTTTCTCGAAAACGGCTTTACCGATCATGGTGGTCAAAATATATGTTATAGAGGGTACTAAGGGAGTTTTGAAAAAATTCAATAACCAATTCTGTTGATTATATGAGGATAAAAAAATTAATAAAATTATTAAATAATTCTTTTAAAAGGAAGTACTCCTGGAACACCAACAATTTTTCTTTTATATCATGCTCACATTCAAGGCATCCATATATATTTTTGCGGAAATGATCAAAGCATTACTTCATAGTTTAAAGAAATAAAAACTACTTTTTTGCCCCTCACATGTATGCAGTTCAATGAGAATGAGGGGCCATCTTCATTTTTAGCTTATGACGCAGTGTTATACGCAATGGTGTAATAAAATTCAGATGCAACAGCATTATTCGACTGAAAACAAATTTTATCGTGAATTCCTCAGTCATATAGTCCATTGATTATAAGTTGATAAAAAATACTTCTTTTTGTTTACTGCTGACATTCGCCAAACTAATTTCATGTTTGCCCAGGATGCATCACGTCGAGGTC
>JAAAKG020060045.1:0-42090 GCA_010014905.2 Druon quercuslanigerum | reverse complement strand
TCCCCTCCCTACCGAGTGAGTCACGCCTACCCCGAAAGGGAAACGGCTTAATGGTGTAATAATAATAATAAAATGAAATCAGTTCACAATTTTAGAATTTCCAGATTTTAACGTTAAAAGTTAGTCTGTTTCAATGGGAAATTCTTATTAGTTAAACACTTGTAAAAGCCCGATTGAAACTTTATAAACCAATTTTCAAGTTTGAAATAACTTCAAAATAATATATTCATAATTAAAGGCTTTTATTGAATTTCTAATATTGTTTATATTTAATATAGATTTATGCAGATTTTGACCAAGAAATGTAGAAACTTTTTAAGAATTGTGATAGGCTTTAAAAGAATAAAAAACATTTCCCTAAGAATTCTAGCAAAATTGAAAATGATTTTTTTATTTTGAAAAATGTATTCCAAGGGAATATTTAAAAATATTTAGAAAGATATACAAAACTGTCAAAAATGAATGTGAAAGATTTTAAGGTGCTTTTATTTGGCTTCTGAAAAAATTTCAGAAATAATTTAGAATGTGAAAAAATGTCAACCAACTTGTAGATTATTTAAGATTTTGAAATTAAATTTTTAATTATCGTAAGGATTTTTAAACTATTTAAAATTAAAATAATTTCACTTTTAATTTAAGAAGTTTTCAGCTTACAAAAATGCAACTGTTCAATTTTTAATATTTTTAGCTTTAAATTGCCTAAAATGACATAATTTTGAAAGTCTTCAAATTCAATGATTTCTTCTTTAATTTCGAGAATTGAATATTATAACGTGGATTTATATTTTTGGAACTGAATCTGCATCTTTGAACTCTACAATTTATCAATGATAAAACAATTTTATTTTATTTAAAGAAATTTTTAGTTACAAAGCTTTTAAACTTCAATGTTAAAACTTAAAAATTCAAGAGTTCCACTTTGGGTGCTTTAATTTGGAGCTCAGTTTTTATTACTTCAAGTGGAAAAATTCTTAGCTTTAGTGTTCGATATTTTTAATTTCATTAACCGTGAAGAATGTTTGTGAACCGGGAAATGACTGAAAATGTTTTTCTTTAAGTAAAAATGGACACCCGGTATTTACTTTTACTTAATGAAGAATTCAGACAGAAAAATTATAAATGGCATTAAATTTCAGTTAGTAAGAGAGCATCTAACAGAAAGCAATCTTCCCACTGGACAATGTGCAGTTTGCCTTTACGGATTTACCGAAGGAGACGAATTCACAAAAACGGAATGCTATCATCACTTTCATTCTCATTGCTTGGCATCCCACGTTGCAGCTGCAAAACGATACTATCGGGAAGAGCAAGATAAATTACCCCAATGGCAGAAAGATAGTACGAAAATATTCCAGGTAAGTCCCAGTTTTTCCATATTTCAATAATCTCACTTAAAAACTTTCACGAAAGACTATTATTTTCATTGCATGTTTAATACTTTTTTTAGAAATATTACTATTTTTCTACTATTTCGAGAAAAATGATAATAAGTACACTATTTTCTCACAATTGTCCGTTTACTATTTTTTTATTTTTGCTTGAAAAATATTTTTGATCTTCTTCGCTAATTGGCTAAACTGTTGGTAAAATATTACTTTTTCTTATAAATTAACCAAGTGGTTTAACCAATTAGTTATTTAGTAAGGAACGATTTACTTTTTAAACCAAAAACATTTTTATTAAAAAAAAGGGCCAATTTCTAACGAAGTTGTTGAATCCGGACTAATTTTAAAAAAATAGTTGAATTCTCAACCAAAACATATCAATTTCCACCCAAACAGTTGCATTCTTAACCCAAAAAGATTAGTTTTCTATATGAATAGATAATTTTTTTAAATAAAAAATATAAGTTTTCAATAAAACAGATGAATTTTGAACCAAATTATTACATTTTTCACCAATAAGATCACCAAAGTGATGTTTTATTTTATTGATATTTTTTTCGTTTTTTAAACATTTTAACTAACTATTTAAATTTACAAATCAGTTAATTTTGTACCAGACAATTGAATTTTGTACGAAATTCTCCAATTTTCAAACCAAAAAGACTTTTTTTTGTAAAAACGTTGAATTTTCCGTACAAGAATCTGATTTTTAAACAAAATACTTCTTTTACAACGAATCAGTTGATTTTTTTTAACAAAACAGTTAAATTTTCATTTAGAAAATTAATTTTCAGGGGAAAAAGTATTTTCAAGTAAAATTATGAATTTTCAACAAAAAAAAAAGAACTTTTAGGAAATTAGTTCAACTTTCAACTAAAGAGTTGAATTTCCAGCCTCAACAAATGATTTTTCAACGAAAAATATAATGTTTTTTATTGCAACAAAAAGGATTTTAATTTAGAATAAAAAACAGTCGAATTAAATAAACAAAAATAATTTTCAAAAAACCGAAGCAGATTAATTTTTAACTACAAAGTTGCATTTTCAACGAATGAAATTTAAAGTTTATATCAAAAGAGAAGGATTAAAAACAAGTTACACAAAATACTTTAATATTTAGTTTAAAAAATTGGCAAGACAACTGTGAAAACAAAACTCAATCCAATTGTTGAATTTTCAACAAGATAACTCAATTTTGAACCAAATACTAAAATTTTTAACCAAAAATTTAATAGAAAAATAATTTTAATTTGTCAGTGTTTGAAATTGAAAAGTTTTTAATTAGAAGAACTTAAAGTTGAAAAATCTCAGACGAAAATTTTGAAAATTTGACAGTTTTATTAGAAAGAAGTTGAAATTGTATTATTTTTAATTCAAAATTGAACAATTCTATTTTGAATAGTAGAATATCGAAATTGGATTATTGCAGATTTAAAATTTAAAAATAGAACAATCTCACAACTTAAAAATTATATTAAATCTCATAAAAAACGTTCAAAATTAAGTAATTTAAATTCGAAAACTTTTGACTTCAAATCATTTTCAATGCAAAGCTATTAAAATTCGTGTTTAAAAACTGAATTGAATGTTTCAAAGTCAAAATTTTTGAAATTGTAGAATTTATAATTGTTATTATATAAGAAAATTAGAATTTAAAATTAAAATTGATTAGACATTATTTTCTAAGATCAAAAAATAAATTTGACCGATAATTTACCGATGAAAATAGTAAAATTGTTAATTATAAACCTATGAAATTGAGTTATTATAAAAAAAAGTTTCAAATGTAAAGCAATATTAAATGGGAAATTTTAAAAAATGAAAATTTTCTGCTACGGATAGTTGAAAATTAAACGAATCCGAACTTCATTTAAAATTAAACAAAAATGTAGTTACCAATCATTGTAATGTTAACTTTTTTATACTCAAGCCCTTAAAAATTTCAATTATTTTTAAAAAAGTAACAATTTAAAAGTTGTTAATTATACTTTTGTAACTTAAAAAATATCTAAAAATCGGACAATTTTAATATATTACATTGAAAATAAAAAATAATAATTAAAGGATGCAAAAAAAGATTGCTATAATTTGATTCCAATGTTTGAAATTGAACAATAGCTTTTCCATTAAATATTTTAAATTGCTTTCAAATAAAAAGTTATTTAATTTTCAATGTCAACTTTTAAAATCTTCTCATTTTTATGTTTCGAATTTCGTTTAAATGCGTTTAAATTGTTCAATTATTAAATCATCTAAACTGAAAAATGTGCAACAATTGAGTCTTTTAATTTTATATTTTACAGTTTCGAAAAATTTTAAGACCACAATTTTGTACGTTTAACATTGAGACCAAACAATTTAGAATATTTAAGAATAAAATTATTAAACTTTTCAAACTGACTGTCAAGGCTTTCAATAAAAAAATTTCCCTTTTCAAATATCAAATAGCGAAATTGTTCTGACATTTTAAATATTTTAATTTTACACTTTATCATTGTGGAATTTTTAATTGGAATCCTTCAATAATTTAAAACCAAATATTTTTTAATTTAAGCCTTTGAAGCAAAAAAACTTGTATTTCAAGACCTCGAACTATTTTAGGATTGCGCATTCCAAATTAATATTAAAAATTGAAATTATAGAAATTTTGAAGACGTTGAATGATGTTCAAAGTGTTTGGACAATTTTTTTTTACTGAAAGATTTGATTTGTGTAAAAAAAATTACTGTCATTTTCACAGTTTAAAATTTAAGAATTTTTATTATTGAAAACCTTGATAGTTAAATAATTTTAAAAACTTTGAAAAAGTGAATGAATTATTTGGCAATTTATTATTATTATGATTATTATTGATAATTATTAATTTAAGAAGGACAGATCTAGTTTTAAAAGAGCTGTTTTCTTTAAATTTTAGATTGAAAATCTGTTTTTTTATCAACAGCCAATCTGTCCCGTATGCCGAGAACCAATCAGCTGTGACTTTGGTAGATTAAATTCAGCGCCACCTCCAATTGAGGCCGAGAAAGATACCGAGTTTTCACTTACAGAAGAATTACGAGAACTCCAGAAAAAAATGACAGTTCTTTACCTCCACCAGCAAAAACGAGGAGGCATCATCGATTTGGAAGCTGAGGGAGTTAAAATGCTAGTTCGAACAGAAGATGAATCCGCTCCAGCTACAGAAGAATTGAGTCCTCCTGGTCCCAGTTTAAACACTTTTTCGGATCAGGCAGCCCAAGTGGTAAGGCTAATTTTTTCCCTTAATCCAGGGAACATAGTTTGTTCCCTTTTTTACCGAATGCTCTTTATTCTCCTATTTTCCTCGTAAATAAAAAACAATCCCCTGAAACATCTAAAATCGAATAGTTTTGACCTAATTTAGCCGTTTTCCACCCTTTTTCGGGATTTTGATGTATTTTTTAAGAATCATTAGCAGAAATTCAAGAGATTAGAAAAAGTACGCTTTAAGAGATATTCTTTTTGATGATAGCAATTTCAAATATTTCGTAAACGATTTATTTGCTAATTTTGTAGATCTGAAGGGCATCGTCGAAATCGAAAAATTACGAACGGTTCAATCTAGAAATTAAACCGGAAAGATAAATCAATTCTTTTTTGTAAAGTAACAACATCTTTATAGAATTATTAGGCTTCACATGCCAAAATAAGGATACTTTTCACGAAAAAAGGAAAACAAATTCTTTAAAATAAAATTAATGCAAGTACTAATATTAAAGTGCTTCAAATTCCTTATATTCCAAGAAAAAATATTGCATTCTCAACATAGATGAATTTTTAACGAAGTAGTTTAATCTTCAATTAAGTAATTGAATTTTCTACCAAAAAATATGACTTTTTAACAAAATAGTTGAATTTTCAAAAAAGACTTGCATATTAAAAAAAAAGTTCTATGAAATAGTATAATTTTTAAGAAAAAGAGATGGTTTTTTAACCAAATATTTTAATCTTTACAAAAAAGATGAATTTTTAACCAATAAGATTAGTTTTCTATAAAAAAAATACGAATTTGCAACTGTAAAAGATAAATTCTTAAAACAAAATGTAGTAATTAATATTCCAACTAAAAGCGTTTTATTTTAGATTAAGGACAGTTGAATTTTTCACAAAAAACTATTTTTCAGTCAAGAAAGAATAAAAATTTCAACAACATTCTTGAACTATCAAGTCAAAAAGACGGATTTTCTACCGACTCTGTTGGATTTCCAATCCAAAAATAATTAATTTTCAACAAAATGATAAAATTCTCAAACAGCTGCATTTTTAAGCAAAAGAAAAAGTACTTTTTAATAAAGTAGTTTAATTTTCAGTCAATCAGTTGAATATTTAACCATAAAGATAACTTCCTAAAAAAATATAAGAGTTGATGTTTAAACCAAAAAGTTCTTAATTTTAAATTAAAAACTGCTGACGTCATCTAAATAAACAGATTTTCAATAAAATATTTGAATCTTCAACCAAAACAGAATAATTTTTAATCCACAAAAAGTAAATCTGAATGAGAAATGTAATTTCACAAAGAAAATAAATTTAAATTATGAAGAGTGGAATTTTCAAACAAAAAAGACTTTTTAGCCAAGAAAGATGAAACATTCAACCAAATTGTTGAATTCTCTAGCTAAAAACGTAAATTTTCTACAAGACAGTTGTAAATAGTGGACAAAACTTCTGTTGAAAATGTAATCTTCTAAAAAATGAGTGTTTTGACACTAAACTTTAACTGTTTTGTTAAAAATTAATCTATTTTGATGAACGATTCGTCTCTTTTCATTGAAAGTCCAACTATTTGATTGTAAATACTACTGGCTGATAATCATTTTTTTAATGCAACTTTTTGGTTAAAATTTCATCTTTCTTGTTTGAAAACGCTCTATTTTCTTTTTAAATTAAACTTTCCAGACTGATAATTCAACTGTCTTTTAAAAAGTCGCATTTTTGGCTTGAAAATTTGAACTATTTGGTTGAAGTTTAATCTTGTTTGTTTGTAACAGAACATTTCGTTAAAAATTCATCTATGTAGATTGAAAATACAATTATTTGTTCCAAAAACAATTTTTTTGTCGGAAATTCTACTGTGTTGTTAAAAAAATGGCCTCTTTTGATTAATATTTCGAAAATTCAACTATTTTTTGAAATCTTAAGTATTTTGTTAAAAAGTAATATTTTTGGTAGCAATTTCAGCTACTTGGTAAAAAGTGAAACAACTTCGTTAAAAATTCATGTTTCATTATGTTAATAAATCGTCTTTTCCGATTTCAAGGTTTACTGTTTTCTAAGACATACGATTTCTTGTCTTAAAAACCTTACTCTTTTGTTGAAAATGTATATTTTATGGCAGAAAAGTCATCTTTCTTTAAAAAATAACTTTTTTTCAATGAAAACTCAACTGTCTTCTTAAAAATTTGTCTTGAAAAATTAAGCATTTGGTTAAAAATGCATATTATTTTGTGGTGGAAATTCAACTATTTGGTTATAAACTAAACTATTTTGTTAAAAATTTAACTGTTTTGTTCAAGTCATGATTTTTCGTCGAAAATTAAACTTTGTTGTTATAAATTCATTCTTTCACATGAAAAATTCATCTTTTATGGTAGAAAAGTTATCTCTCTTGGTAGAAAATTTATCTTTCTTGGTTGAAAACTAACATTTCTATTAAAAATTCACCTCTTTAAAAAAATTCGTCTTTTCGGCTTCAAAATTTTACTATTTAATTCAATATTTAAGGTAAATGTCCCAGTAGTCGTGACGGTTTCAATAATTATGAAACATGGCTATAATTTGAATATATTGTTTTTTCTTTAAGTATTAAAAACAGAACAATAATTTATTTGATAAAACGATTTAAAAAAATGTAAAGGTGCGATTGAAACTTTATAAACAATTTTCAATAATTGTTATATATAATTATATAATCTTTAGCAATATTTGACTGTTCATTCAATACAAGTAAATTAAGGCCAAATATTTAAATGAAAACAATTTAAATTTAAATTGTTTGATATAGAAACCTTTGTATGGTTAAAATTTCGAAAAGCTTTTTAATTTTTAAAGTTGCATTTTTCAATGATCTATTTAAAAAATGTTCAATTTGTAACAAAAATTGTTAAATTTTTATGGAAAAATAATAATTAAAGACTTATTAATTGTAGAAAAAATTGAGTAATTTTAAGAGATATTTAGAGGTTTTGAACAGATTTAAAATTAAATTTAAACTTGAAATGATGTCAGTAATTTAAACGAAGTGTGTAACAATTTTGTTCAGAAGTTCTACATATATTTTTAAATTATTAGAGTTTTTCCTATAATTTTTAGAAAATCCTGCACATTTTTTTAAATCCTTAAAATCTTCCAGGGTCTTTTTTTAACCATTTTGGAAATCTCTTAAATTTTTTAAAAAATATTCTGTTAAAATAATTTTTCAAAATGAAAAATCATTTTTTATTTTCCTAGGAATATTAAGAAAATGTATTTATTCTTTGGGGCCTTTCACAATTCTTAAAAAGATTTTAAATTTTTTATTTGAAATCTGCAAAAATCTACTTTTTGTTCTGAATTAGGTTGTGGATATTTACACCGAAATTTCGGTACGATAGTCGAATTTGACGGCACACACACTTCGTTTAAATTATTTGATATTATTTTAAGTCCTAAATTATTTTTGAATCTTTTTAAAACTTTTAAATTTCTGTTAAAATTACTCTTAATTTTTTCTAAAAATAATAAATGTTCAAATGCTATTTATAAATTCAAATTTAAAGGCAAATTTTTTAGAAGTTTTCGAGCAGATTCAGTTAATTTTAAAAGTTATTTTTAAGGTCTGAAAAAGTTTCAAAAATAATGTTAAATTTGAAAAAATATAAAACAACTTCTAGATTTCTCAAGATTTAGAAATAAAATTTCAAAGCATTCCAAGGATGCTTAAACTATTTAAAAAAAAATAGTTTAACTTCTAATTTAAGAACTTTTAAGACAAAAAAATTTAATTACAATTTCTTAAATGTTTCTAGCCGAAAATAACTTATTAATATAGTTTGGAAATTTTTTAAAGTGCATTGACTGATTCTTTAATTATGAGTATTGAGAATGTTAATATGTTACATTTTGCAGTTTATCTGTATTTCATTTAAAACTGTTCAATTGAAAAGTGTTACTACCTTCCAATTTATAACTGTAAATTATTAAATTATTGAATGCTTTAATTTTTTTGTTTATTTTTTACGACTTTAAATGGGCAAATGTTTAGAATAGAGTTCGATTTTCAAAATTTTATTGCCCGGGAAAAATGTTTGCGAACCGGGAAAAAACCGGGAATTTTTTTCTCCGATTACAACGGTTACCCTGAATGCTACATTTTTAAAGTCTTCTATTGAATTCGAGCCCTGTATATGTAATTTTAAAGCTTCCCAAGCCCCCCCCCCCTGCCACGATAAAAAATGTATCAATATCTTTGATCTATCAATATTAGCACCTTATTGATTTATTATCTAACTTTAATCATCTCTCTTCTCTAATTTAAAAGCAATCGACAAATACGAATCAAAATCTTCAACAGCAGCAGCAGCAACCACAAAATCACACGAGACAATCGCACCACAATCACCATGGCCATAATAATCATGGCCATCGGAATCGAGATCGTGGACGAGGTCACTACCGTCGTCACTTTGAGAGAGCCAGACAAACCGACTCGACTTCCAGATGACAATGGGCCGACTATCTTAAATTCTGGTCTATCTTTTTAAAGAGTGTAGACACTATGATTAAAATTGGTAGCACATTCGCTGTAATATACCCTAGCTGCAGTCTAGCTTTTAATCGTCTCTGTGTTCCAAAATTGTAGGCATTGCTGTCTAGCAACATTTCCAATGCCAGAGCACGTGGAATTGGATATGTTGAAATGGAAATGGAAACCTGCAAGGGGTGTCTGAATAGACTGAAGCCGAAGTGCTTTTTTGATCGCCTCTCTCGAATTAGTGGCTCTTCGCATTATTTAAAATTACGTTTAGCTAGAATGTCGAATAATGAAAATGCAGCAGACTCTTGTATTTTACGAGAATTTTCACAGGGAAATAGCTGACGTTAGTATAATTTAGGCTCATGATCTTATTTTATTTATTTATGTGTTATAATGAAGAATCAAGAATTCGAGGGGTAAAGGGGCAAAACCTGATAAATCTATTCGGATTATTAAACAGGGTGTCTACTTTATCTGGGAAACCTGGTATGGTTAGGGAATTTTTTTGAGAGTATGCTTATTTTTTTTTAATTGCAATATTTAATTGAATAATAATGATTCTTCGTTTGTAAAAGTAGCTTTGTGTTACTGTATTGAACTATTTTGTTGAAATTTCGCTTTTTTAAATCTGCAATCCATTTTTTTAACTGAAAATTGAAGTATCTGGTTGAAAACTTATGTGTTTTGTTAAAAATTCGCTCTTTTTGG
Organism: Druon quercuslanigerum; assembly: GCA_010014905.2. Lineage (NCBI taxonomy): Eukaryota > Metazoa > Arthropoda > Insecta > Hymenoptera > Cynipidae > Druon > Druon quercuslanigerum. The sequence continues at coordinate 32,244 of JAAAKG020060045.1, read as the reverse complement.
TTAAATGCCATGTTTTTTAAATTAAATTTCAGTCTTTTCTGATTGAAATATCAGCTACTACATTTTCCTGTTAAATTAATATTTGCTGAATTAATTAATTGAAAAATCATCACATTGGTTGAAAAATGAGCTATTTAGTTGAAAATTCGTGTTTTTTCTTTGGCTGAGAATCAATTGTTTTTACTAAAAATTTAGCAATTCAACTTTCCACTTCAATTATTTTTTGTAAATGATGTTTTTTTTACTGAAAATGTTTTTTTATTCAATGTTTGGTTAAAAAAATATCTTCTATAGTTAAAATTGGTATGTATTCAACTATTTTTTGAAAGCTCAAGTATTTTGTTAAATAGTAATCTTTTTTGGCGGAAATTTCGACTACTTGGTAACAAGTGAAACTACGTTGTTAAAAATTCATTTTCTTGGTTGAAGATTCATAATTTTAGTTGAAAATTCTACTTTTTTGGTTATAAAGTTAATATTCTTTGTCTAAAATTCATCTTTTTGTTGAAAATTTAACAACTTTGTTAAAAATTCATCTTTCTTGATTCAGAATTATCTTTTATGTCAATAAATTATCTCTTCCGATTTCAAATTTCACTGATTTCTAAAACATTCGATTTTTTTAAATATTTTTTTTGGTAGAAATAAATCTTCTGGGTTGAAAATGAATCTTTTTGTTTGAAATTTAATGATTCTAGTTTAAGATTTAACATTCTAGTTGGAAATTCATGTTTTTGGTTTCAAATTCAACTATTCCAGTTGAAGATTCATAATTTTAGTCGAAAATTAATCGCTTTATTGGAAAATGTAACTATTTTTTGAAAATTAGTTTAATTTTTGTTGCAAATTATTTTTTTGGTTAAACATGAATTTTTTACTGGAAATTTAATTATTCAATTGTTGGTTGACAATTTATCATTTTAATTAAAAATTCGTCTTCTGCAGTAAAAATAATCTCTGGTTAAAAAATTAGCTATTCCAGTTAAAGATTGATAATTTCAGTTGAAAATTCATCTTTTTTCTTTAAAATTGAAATATTTGGTTGAAAATTTATCTTTTTGAAGTTGATAATTCAAATATTTATTTGAAAATTCATGTATTTTGTTGAAATCTCGTCTTTGTGGTAGAAATGCATCTTCTTGGTCAAAAAATATTCATCATTTTAGTTGAATATTCATATTTTTGTTTGAAAATAAAACTACTTGATTGAAAGTTAAATTAAATTTGTTTTTAAAATAAAGCTTTTTTTATTAATTTTTTTATTGCTAATTTAGCTATTCCATTTTTATTTGAAAACTGATATTTTTAATTTTTAATTTCAGCTGGTCAGTTGATTAAAAATTCATCTACTCTTTCGAAAATCCAAATTTTTACTTGAAAATGTATGAATTTGATATAGTACCTACATCAATTTTACCAAAATATGCACTGAATTTTAAGTATAAGTAGATAAAATAAAAATTTGTTTGAATTATTATTCAAATTCATGGACTTTAGAGATAAATTCAAGAAATGATTAATTATATTTTTAGTAATATTTAATTCTTTAATTAATTAATTGTGCTAAGATATTAAACAATATCTTGTAATATTAATTGCGTTTCTAGAAACTAAAAAAACATTTATAATAAATTCACCAAAAATACTAGCTGGGAAAAACTTGAGATACCTGAAAAAAACACCCTGAGTTATTAAAGAGAGAGGGAACTTTAAGAAACAAAATTGATTACACGACATTTATTCTGGTGGAATTTTTGTTATCAGAATGGATTGGCCAGGTTTTGTTGCATTATTCTTGATTTAGGAAAGAATAATTTTGATAATGTTTGAAAGGCACCGTCTATTGTAGATATTTCTTTAAAATAATATATTGTTTTGCGAGGGGTACATCATAATTTCTAATTTAGCTGTAGACTGACTATAAGATTACATCTGAATGTACAATTCGAAGCTTCGAAAGTTTAATATTCTAAAATCAAAAATTTTTTAAGGATCGAGGAAAATTTTGTTATTATTAGTTGTAATTAATTTTAGGAGAAAACTGAAGAAAAACTTTAGAAATTTATTCCAAATTAGAATAGTTTTTTTTTAAATAGTAATTTATTTTTATGTTTTTATTTCTCATTAGATAAAATTAACAATTCTTATTTAATTCTGATTTTCTAAAAACCTGTTTAGTACGTTTTTATTACAAAAATTTTATTTAAATTTAAATTTTATTTAATGATACAATTGCTAATTTTATAAAGAATATTTTTCTGAAGACCGAATCCATTTCAAATCAAGCCTGTTCTATACTTAAAGTCGCAAAATTGTTCTAATCTGAAAAAATTGTCTTCGAATTTTCACGTTTTTGAATTTTGTTTTTTAAAAATAAATTTCTTTTCCTAAATCTCTATAACATTGGATTTTAAGCGTGAATTTTCTCAAAACCCCACATTCATATTGTTCGACATTTTTTTTTATTGAATTATTGTTTACACAAGGAAGAATAAAATCGAACTTTCGCATTTTTCTCGAAAATAAATAAAAATACGAAAAAATGGTAGGAAAATAGTTTGAAAATTTAAAAAAGGTTTGTTACTTGTTTGTAATATCTTGCACAATTTATGAGAAAACTTGAAAAAATTCCATTTTCCTAAACTAACAAAATTCTAAATAAGTAAGAGACCTTTCTTAAATATACAAACTATTTTCTTAACATTTATTTCGTAAACTTTGGTTTGCGAGACAAATGTGAGAATTAGATTTTATTTTTAAAAAATTCCTCTTGTCACAAAAAAACGCACAATATATTCTCTTTATGAAAGTACAAATTCAAGAAAAAATTGAAAACAAATATAAGCGTGGTTTTCTGTTGTTGAGAAAAACGACTTAGTTATCGACAATAAATTTTCCTATAATCTAGATGGAAATTTAAAAAATTCAATTAAGTAAAGAGTTATAGAGATTTTAAGATTTTTTTTGGCAAAGCACGAAATTCAAATACTTATAACTTCATAGATTTTTTATTTTTGAATAAAAAAGTACCAAAGCCCTAAAAAATTAGGATTAAATAAGAAATGCACCTTTTACCTAAAGAGAAAGAAAAAATGAAACCCTGAATAAATAATGTTAATTCAATAATTTTAATTCAGATGACCAATGTAAATCTTTAATGAACAGTACAGATTTTTATTGTTAATTTTTTTAATTTCAAAATTTTAAAAACCTAAACTTTTGTGAATTAAAAATTTAATGAATTCCTGTTAAATATCTTTAAAAATCCTCATAATTGTAGGAGTAAAAAAGTGAACTATGCACAGGTGAAAGTGTTTAAGAATGTAAACTATTTCAAGTTAAGAAAAATTAAGAATTTTTCTAATATGTTAGAAAATATTATTAAAAAATGATTAAAATTAAATTATTATTATGAAAATTATTTAGAAATAAAAGCATTTCAAGAAAGGAGAATTTCAATTTAGAAACATCCAAAATTAAACAGTTTCATAAATTGTTGCTTTTAATATTGAGACTCCGGATTCTATAACCCCGCATAAAATTTGCCTGGCCGCTTCAGGCCGCTCGACTCGGCCCCTCGTGACTTGAAAATCAGTTTTCCAAAATTTAACTTTTTAATGCATCAGTTTGTAGAAAATTTCATGGCGCATCTTTTTTCTCTCGGCAAAAATTTTGTATCTTTTACCGTTTCTGTAAAAAATCAAAAAAAAACTTCCTTTAAAAAGATAAAAATTTCAATACTTATGAAAGTGAATAATTATTTTCTTTATTATTTTCATTTCGTAAAAATTTGCATAAGTAAAATTTAGGAAATATTTTATATGCATACTACTGTAAACTAGTGGAAACAAGATTTTTATAGTGAGTAGTAAATTAAAAATATTAAGGATGTTTTCAGTATAAAGTCGACAAGCACATTACTCAATCTTTAACTTAATTTATGAAATCAAAAAAGGTAGCCACATTGCTAAGTCTATCAAATTTTGGAAACGAAATATAAATTTACTGTAGAAAGAATAGTTTTAAGACGTAATTATTTATTTGGAAATAGTTGATCTAAGTTTTTCGTTTTCTTTTCTCTTTAGAAATTAGCCGCAATTTAATTGCACAATTTCTAAATTGGAATAGTTAAAATGTGCAGAATTTCAAATTGAATTTCTTTAATTTATATAATTGCCAACTCCGTATAAGCATTTAAGGTTTGAAATTTCAATATACAAAATTGAAATATATTTTGAAGTTAAACAATATTAAAATTCGAAGCAGTCACTTTATAAGATTTTAAACCGTGATTTGCAAATTTCTGTTTATAAAGTGATTGCAAAATTCATACACAATTACAGAAAATGTGTACCCCTCACTGTTTTGTCTAGTTTTTGTTGCAATAGGTAGAGAAAATATTAAAAATGTACGATCGCGATTTTTCAAATGTTCTCTATTGATAGCAAATTAGATGGGTTAGCAAAAGTAGATATAATTATTAAGTACGTCAATTTTTAATATAATTAGATAGTTAATAATTAATTTAACATCACTAGTCTTCTTTACGTTCTTTAAGATCCTCCAATGATATGTTTGCCGAACTTTAGAGGCCATATAAAATTACATCGATCAAGATGTGTCAGTACAATTGCTTAAGATTATTTAATTATACAAATTTTAATTATGAAAAGTAGATCCTCGATCTGCAATTATTGTTAGAATTTGTTTTAAGGTCTTGATAAGTGCAAAATATTATTTAGTTTCTTTAAAACCATGTTTATTCCATGAAGTGGGTATTTTTTGTACTTTATTAAAATTCTTCTTTATACAAATGTACCTACAAATCTTTATATTAGCTTGTGAGGATGAATTATCGCAAGTTTTAATCTACGATTATTTTATACTTTACGCTTGACTGTGATATTTTCCGATGAAAATAATCATTTATTTCTTATACATTTGTTTAGTTGCTTGTTCAGGGTGTCTACTCACCTGGAAACCCTGGAATTGTCAGGAACTTTTTACATACTCAAAATAAACCCGGAAATATCAGGATTTTTTTTTAATGTTAGCGAATTTTTTCGTTAATTCATAATATAAAATGAAGTAACAATGCTTTTTCTATTGTAAACGTAGTCTTGTATTACCGGATTTAAATATTCGGTTGAAAATTTATCTTTTTTTTTGTTGAAAATTTAACTACTTTTGGTAGACATTCATTTATTTGTTTGAAAATTAAATTTTTTGTTCAAAATTCATATTTTTGGATTGATAATTTAACTGTTTTGAAGAAAATTCGTCTTTGATTTGAAAATATAACGATTTGGTTGGAGATCCAACTATTTTGGTATGAAATTCAATTATTTGGCTGTTAATGGACTTTTTTGGTTAAAAAAACTCAAACCTTTTGGTTAAAAATTTAACTTTTTTTTAATTCTTCTTTTTAGCTTGAAACTTCAACAATTTTGTTTACATTTTTTTCTCTTTCTTGCCTGAAAAATCTTTCTTGGTAGAAAATTAAACTTTGTTGTTGAGAGTTCGTATTCAATTTTAAAATTCGTCTATTTTAGAAGAAATTTAATCTTTTTTAGTTAAAAATGCAACGGTGTCATATCTTTTTGTATGAAAATTATTTTGTTTTGACTGGAAGTTTAATTATTCAATTTTTTCGTTGAGAATTAAAATTTTTAAATGAAAATTAAAAGGTTTGCTTAAAAATTCGTGTATTTTGTGTAAAAATCAAAGTTTTGCTTGCAAATTCAACATTTTGATTAAATTTCTTTCTCTCTTGATTGAAAAATGTTTTTTTGTTGAAAATTCGTATTTTTTAGTTAAATTAAACTTTTTTATTTAGAATTAACATCTTTTATGTTGAAATATCAACTGTACATTTGTTGTTGAGAATTCATCTTTTTTAATTGAAAAATCAAATACTTGGTCAAAAATATAACGATTTTGTAAAAAAATTGTTCTATTTTTGGTTGAAAATTTATCTTCTTTAAATGAAAGCGCATGTATTTTTTTAAATTTAGACATTTGTTTTGGAGATTCATCATGCTAATTGAAAATTCATCACTTCCATTAAAAATTCTACCATTTTGTTAAAAATTCTTTTTTATCTTGGCTGATAAACAATGTTGTCAACAAAAAAATTTAACTTCAATTTTTAGTTGAAGATTTATTCATCTTGTTTCGCAGAAAATTAATCTTCTCGATTGGAAATTCATTTTTTGTTCAAAGCCTTAGCAATTTGGTTAACAAAATGTTCTCTCTTGACTGGAAAATATAATTGAGATCTTTTTTGTTTGAAATATGAAATATTTTATTTTCTGCTGAGAATTGATCTTTTTGAATGAAAATTTGAACCACTTGGTTCAAACTTGAACTATTTTGTAGTCAATTCGTTTTTTTGGGTTGAAAATTAATTTTTTCAACTGAAAATGTAACTATTCAATTTTTGGTTAAAACTTCATCTTCTTTTGTTGAAGATTGATGTATTTTGTATAAAATTCAAGTATTTCTTTATCAATTTTTTTGATTGAATGTAAAGTATAGAAAGTTAAAACAAAAACTTCTTTTAATTTTTATTCAAATCTAGAAATGATTATTATTTTATTACTCTTTTATTTTTTTTAAATGCCTGGAAAAATTCTCGAATTGTCAGGGGATTTTTTTTAGAGGTTTTGAGTGGACACCCTGTTGTTTCCAAGCTCCTACGTTTGGGGCAATCAAGCAGAAATTAAAAAAGAAAGCAGAAAATGATTTCTTCTAAAAAAAGGCAGATAGTGAACATCTGAAAAAATGTGAAGACAGTGTAATAATTAACCCTTAAGATCGAATATAGAAATGTAGAAAATGTAAACGTTACTAGTAAATATTGTTGCTGCAGAAAACTTGTCAGTGCGCCCAAAACTTAATACGTATCCAGAATAATATTCACAATATAATAATTATTGTCAATTTTCGTATGAGTTTTATGTGATAATGTGAAGTATAAAATATGAAGGATAGGTATAAATAAATAGGATCCTTTTGAAAAAAGGAGAATTGTATTAATAGTTGTATACCCTTTTACAAAAAGGATTTTATTACCGATCTCTTCTTAATGAATACTGCTTATGAATTGCACAATGAATAATCTAATACTTAGATTAGAAGATTTATAACTTTTCTAATCACTTTGTTATGCCTTTCGGGGCAGTTGTGGCATTATTTCTACACTATTGTATTAACAATGATACTTGATTTGTATATTCTGCGTATAATAAAAAACTGCACAGTAATTATAATAATTCTAGTTTTGAATATGTTTGACACAAACAGGCATTCGCGGAACTACACTCAGCGAGGACTTGAAACGAAAATTAAATATTTCCAAGAAATTCAAAGGTACTCGAAAAGTATCCAAAAAACATCGATAAAAAAAAGAACCTGTATCCGGAGAACAAATTTTATTGTGTCATTGACAGATTAATTGTACCTAAAAAATTGTTTTTTTCTTTTGAATTTTCTGAAATTTGGTAAGTCGCATTTCCAAATGAGGAATTTTAATTCTGAAAATTTATTTCTAAAAGAGAAAAGTTAAACTACAAGTCATTCGTAAATAATAAAGACAAAAATTATGTTCTTTATTATTTTAAAAGGTATTTTCAAGTTTTAGAAGTTTTAATAAGAAACAAAAATAATTTAAAGTTTGAAAAGTTTTCAGAAATTTTGAACAAAATGTAGGTTTTTGAACATTTTAAAGCGTTTTGAGAATTTAAAAAGGTTTTAATAAAACAAAAACTTTATTTAAAATTTCAGAAAAAATAACAGAAAATTTAGAAGTCTCTTAAGCTTTGGAAAATTGTCAAAGAAGAATCTGGAAGATTTTAGGGTATTTTTCTTTAAGTTTGTAGATTCTTAAAAAAATTGTAATATAAATTTAAATTTAGAAGATAATTAGAATTAAAAAAAAAATCTGAATAATTTACAATTGGAAAACATTTCAAAGACACTGAAACAAAATGTGGATGTTTATAATTGTTAAGATTTTGAAAGGTTTCTGGATAATTAAAAAGTGTTCTTAAGATGCATGCAAAAATTTAAGGTGATTCTTTATTTTGATCAATTTACTTTAAGAGAATATTTACAAATATTTCAAAACGGTACAAAATATTTTTAAAAACCAATACAGAAGATTAAAAAAATATTTTTTTAAATTTTCCAAGCACCAAGAAGTCCTAAATATTTTTTTAACTAATAAAAATGTTTATCAAAATATCGTAAAATCCTGTCAGATAACAAAATTTTTTTTTTTATATTGAAAAATCTTTTTTAGTTGAAAATTTGTCTTTTTGGCTTGAAAATTCCTCTTTCTTGGTAATAATTTAATTTTTTAACATAAATTGCAATTTTTTGGATTTATTTTGTTTTTGTTGGGGATTCAACTATATTGTTGAAAATAATTTTTTTGATGAATTTAAAAATGTAAAAATTTTTTATTTAACTGACTTTTTTTTTAATTAACAATTTAAATACCAAGTATTCAATTTCTTGTTGAGAATTCACCATTTTAGTTGGAAATTCATCTTTTTTGACAGAAAATAATTCCTTTTTGTAGAAAATTCATGTATTTAGTTGAAAACTCAACTATTTTGTTGCAAATTAACTTTTTGGTTGAAAATTCATAACTTTGAGTTAAAAAATTCTTTTTCTTCGCAAATATTTAATAATTATTTTTAAGTTAAAAATATAAATGTTTTCGAAAACCTTATTGGTTTGTGCAACTGCGTGAATATAACTTTTAGTGGCTGTATCCAATTTGTTTATCTATTAATAAAGATTATCGAATTTTACGCAACATCAATTTTTTAAATAAAAACAAATTATTGATAAAATAGAAATATTGGAAAATAGCTGTGTTCTTATATTTAAAGATGTTTAAGAACTAAGATTTATGGAAAAATTTTAAATGATTAAGGATTTATTTTAAAAGATTAATTTTGAGTTATGAAGATTTCAAAATACGTCAAACAAGAATCTGGAAGATTTATACACATTTTTTTATTTTGTACAATTTAAACAATGTTAGGTCAAATTAATTGTTTTAAATTACATTTAGAAGTGTTAGAAATTTTAAAAACATTAGAACCCTCCTAAGAATTTTGGAAGGTTTTATGAATAAAATAAAATTTTCTAAGAAAGAACTCAAAAATATGTCATAACGTTCCCTAAACATTCGAAAAAGAAAAACCTCAAAATTTTGTTAGATTTTAAAATTTTAGAAGAAATTCGAGTAAGTTTAAGAGATATTTAGAAATCTTGAAACGATTCAAAAATAATTTACAACTTGTGCAGATTTTAGTTTGTCTGTTGAAAATACATTTCTGAGAAATTCGAACAAAAAGAACTTTTTAAGAACCTTCGAAGAATTGAAGAGAATAATAAATGATTGCCTAATTTTAAACTTAAAAATATTTCAAAAAATTTAAAACAAAATACGGATTTGTAGACTTCGAAAATGAAGTTTAGTGGTTTAGAAAAAAATGTGAATGGTTTTAAACGAATAAAAAATTTTCAAAGATTTTTTATTATAAAAAATTAATTTGAAATGAAAATTAAAAAAATTTTAAAAACATTGCAAAACGTTTCCTAAAATATCGAAAAAGATCTAAATCATTTTAGAGCATTTTTTATTTTGCAGTGTTATACAAAAGATATTTCGAAGTTGTAAAAAGATTAAAAATAAATTTAAATCTCGAGAAGATTAAAAAAAAATAGCAAAAATTCAGATTCTTGAAGATTTTATAAAAGAAGCCTCTTTTATAAAATGTTCAAGAATATTTTCAAAATTGCCGAAAAATAATCTAGAAGATTTCAAGAAAGATTTCCGAAAATTAAAGAAATATATTATATTTATTTTATTTTAAACTGAATTGAGTTTTTAAAATGAATTTTTCTAATAAAAACTAGTGAAATAAAATTATACTTTTTCGTCAGATCTGAAATATTCAAATATCGTTAAAAATTTTCTCAAGAATATTAGGAAAAGTTATATTTATATAACCTTAAAAACTAATAAATTAAAAAAAATAATCTCACATTTTGTATTAAAAATTATTTGTCTCAAAGTAAAATTTGGTTGAATTTTTTTTCTTTCTTGGTTGAAAATTCAACCCTTCTGGTAAAATATCATTTCCGTTTAAAAATTCAACTCTTAGTAGAATTTTCGTATTTTTTGGTTAAAAATGAAACTTTTTAGTTAAAAATTAATCTGTTATTGTTGAGAATTCCACTATTTGGTCATATTTAACCAAATAGTGTATTCAATTTTTTTATATTCAAAATAAAAACCCTTTTCAGTAGAAATAACAAAACTATTATGTTTTTAGTTAATAATTCACCTTTTTTGGTCGAGAAACAAATAAGATTAAAAATAAGTAGTTCTTGGAAATTATTTTTTAGAATTATTAATAATTTCCTCCCTTAAAATGGAAAATATTGTTAGAAAAAAACATTTTTTCGATTTAAGTCCTCGTAAAAGAGCAGACATTTAAATATAATCTATCACATGATACATCACGAAACAATACAATATATTAAAATATTTAAAATCTTTGATTAAATGTTTCTATAGATAAAAAATCGCTAATATGACATTTTAATAAATAATAACAATATCGATGCAAACTAACGAGTGGGGTTTTCTTTTTTGTACAAAATACTAGAACTATAGATTCAAAGATTAGAATAGTAAAAAATCCTGTAACTTTAGTAATATTAATGCTACTGTTAAAATCCTTAAAAACGACATCTACAACTTTTAATGAATTTGGCTAATTTTATACGTACCACAGTCACAGTTCTGATTATTTACAATTATTATTACTAATACTTTACGGATTAGACCAAAGTCCTGGTGTTGTTTGGAGACGAAATTGTAGAAATTGGTCTGTTATTATAACAATTTGGAGTGAGGACTTGAAACTTGAAAAAATTCTGGTCCTCTTTGAATTTTTCTATTTTTATTTGCAACTCGTTAACACCTGACTGAATTGGTGTCATCAGATGTTTACTTTTTGATAAAACGTCATTTATTTTCGTCAATAATACTGGATTAAGTGCCGGTGGCGATGGAAAGTTTGTCAAAGGAAGTCCGAGAGATGTTCCATCCGCGTATCCTTCGTCAATACTTTCTTCTGAAATTCTAGTCATCGACTTGAGCTGTTCCTTTAACTCCTGAAAATACCATACACGAAAATTAAATAAATTGGTAATTAACAAAAAAGTTTGTCTAAAATTAATACTAATCTGAGGGGTTGGCCACTCGACTTTAAAGTGTGCACCAGATATCAAGATCATACAAAGATTTCAAAGATTCCAAAATATTCCACACATTTCAAAATAATTCAGAGGATTTAAAAGATGTCAGCAGATATTTCAAAATATTTATAGAAGTTTACAAATATTTCAAGATTTTAAAATATTAAAACCATTTCGCAAAGATTTCAAAATATTACAAACCTTTCTAAGTTTGCAATATATTTCAGAAAATTGTAAAGATTTTAAAACATTCCAAAGAATTAAAAAAATTACAAAATTTTCAATATTTCCAAAATATTTCAATAATTTTACAAATATTTAAAGTTTCCACGAAGGTAAAAATGTTATGGTAAACATATAACTGAAAAAATATACTAAAAAGATTTCAAATCTGTCCTGAAGATTTAAAAGATTTTACAAATATTTAAAGAGTTCGAACGAGATTTCAAAATATTTACAAACATTTTTCAATATTAAAAAAATTTCGCAGATTTTAAAATATTAAAAACATTTTAAAACATGAACCATATTTCAGAAGATTTTAAAAATTTCAAAACATTACGAAGAATTAAAAAAATTTCAAAATTTTCGTAGATTTTTAAATAATTTTACAAATATTTAAAAATTCCACAAAGATTTAAAAAGATATTTCAAGATATTTGCAAAAAAATACAAAGATTTTTTTAAATTTTCAAAGGATTACAAGGGTATCAAATATTCCTAAATGTATAAAGATTTAAAAAGATTCCAACAAATTACAAATATTTCGAAGCTTTAAAAAAATTCAGAAGACTTTAAATTTTTTATGAAGATTTTAAAAAATTACAAAGAATTAAAAAGATTTCATAAAGATTTAAAAAATGTAAAAATATTTCTATGATTTTACAAATATTTGCAAAGATATTCAAAGGTAGGAAGATAACAAAGATTTCAAAACATTACAAATCAATTTAAAAAATTCAATAATTTAACAAACATTTAAAGATTTTATAATACTTACAAAGATTTGAAAAGGTATGTCAAAATACCTTAAAAATGTAGAAAGATTTCAAAGAAATATTACAACAATTTCAAAACATTACAAAGGGATAAAATATTTCCAAAAATTAAAAGATTTTAAAAGATTTCAATAATTTATAAATATTTCAATATTCCACACAGATCTGAAAAGCTATTATAGAGTATTACAAAATATTTACAAAGAATTCCAAAGAGGGAAAGATATCAAAGATTTCAAAACATTACAAAGAATTTAAAAAAAATAACAAACATTTTAAACATTAAAAAAAATTCAAAAGATTTGAGTGAGTTTACAAATATTTAAAGATTTACAAAAATCTCCAAATATTTCAAAGATTTTAAAAAGAATTTAAAAAATATAACAAAGCTTCCAAAAGATTACAGAGACTATAAGTTTCCAAAGTTTCAATGCTTTTACAAGAATTCACAAAAATTTAAAGATTTTACGAAAGTTACAAAAATTTCAATGATTTTACAAATGCTTAAAAAGATTTACAAAGATTTTAATGTTTCCCAAAAATTTCAACATATAATAAAATATTTCAAACATTTCAAAAAGATTTTAGAGATTTTAAAATATTGCAAAGACATAAAAACATTTCCAAACATTTCAAAGGTTTCCATATGGTTTCAAAAAATTTCCATATATGTCAAATATTTAAATATTTAAAAAAAATCTCCTAAAGTTATCAATGATTTCAGAAAGATTTCAAAACATTACAAAAAATTAAAATGATTTTACAAAGGCTTGTACCAGATTCTAGAGTGATCAACCCATCGTATTATTCAGAAAAATTATATGACAGAAAGACTTCAAAGTATTTCAAAGGTTGCAAATATTTCGCCAAGATTTCAAAGATTTCAGAAAAATTTCAAAACATTACGAAGAATTAAACGTTTTCACAAAGATTTCAAACATTCTAATAATTGAATATTTTTAGAAATATTTCAAAAAATTTACAAAGATTTTAAAGATTTCGTTAAAATTTTAACAGACATTTTCCAAACATTTCAAATATTTCAAATTGGTTTCAAAAGATTTCATAGATGTCAAAGACTTCAACAGATTTCCAAAATCTCCCAAAGACTTTCAAGGTTTCAGAAATATTGCAAAACATTACATAGAATTTAACGATTTCACAAAGATTTCAAAAGATTTGAATGATTTTACAAATATTTCACAAGATTTACGACGATATTAAAGATTTCATAAAAATTTCAACACATGTCAAAATATTTTTTAAATCTTTCAGAGATTTAAAAATATTGCAAAGACATCAAAATGTTTCCAAACATTTTCAAGATTTCAAAATGGTTTCAAAAGATTTCCATAGATGTCAAAGATTCCAAAAGATTTCAAAAATCTCCCAAAGGTTTCAAAAAGATTTCAAAGATTTAAAAACATTACATAGAATGAAAAGATTTTACGAAGATTTAAAACAGTCCAAAAATTTCTATATTTTGAATGATTTTAAAAAGGTTTCAACAGATTTTAAAAATTTCGTAAAAATTTCAATACATGTCAAAAGATTTCAGAGATTTAAAAATATTGCAGACATCAAAATTTTTCCAAACATTTCAAAGATTTCAAAAGATTTCTATAGATGTCAAAGATTTAAAAAACCTTCTAAAGATTTTAACGGTTTCAGAAGGATTGCAAAATATTACATAGAATTTAACGATTTCACAAAGATTTCAAATATTCCAAAAATTTCAAAAGGTTTGAATGATTTCACAAATATTTCAAAAGATTTACAAAGATATTAAAAATTTCGTAAAAATTTCAACACATGTAAAAATATTTTAAAAATATTTCAGAGATTTTAAAATATTGCAGACATCAGAATGTTTCCAAACATTTTAAAGATTTCAAAATGGTTTTAAAAGATTTTCATAGATGTCAAAGATTCCAACAGATTTCAAAAATCTCCCAAAGGTTTTAGAAAGATTTTAAAGATTTCAAAACATTACATAGAATTAAACGATTTCACAAAGATTTGAAACAGTCCAAAAATTTCAATATTTTGAATGATTTTACAAAGATTTCAAAAGATTTGAAAAATTTCGTAGAAATTTCAACAGATGTCAAATGATTTCAGAGATTTAAAAATATGGCAGACATCAAAATTTTTCCAAACATTTCAAAGACTTCCATAGATGTCAAAGATTCCAAAAGATTTTTAAAAATCTCGCAAAGGCTTCAGAAAGATTTAAAAGATTTAAAAACATTACATAGAATTAAACGATTTTATCAAGATTTGAAACAGTCCGTAAATTTCAATATTTTGAATGATTTTACAAAGATTTCAAAAGATTTAAAAAATTTCGTAGAAATTTCAACAGATGTCAAAAGATTTCAGAGATTCAAAAATGTTGCAGACATCAACATTTTTCCAAACATTTCAAAGATTTCAAAAGATTTCCATAGATGTCAAAGACTTAACAGATTTAAAAAATCTACCAAAGATTTTCAAGGTTCCAGAAATATTGCAAAATATTACAAAGAATTAAAATGATTTCACGAAGGTTTGTACTCCAGATTTCTTGAGTGATCAATCCATACCATACCTTGTTTTCATCAAGGGCTTGCTTAAGATCTTCTTTCACAGAATCCTCAGTTTTACTTGCCTAGAAAGTCAGAAAAACCCCTGATTAAATAACACATATTTTGAAACAGACAGTATCCTTAAAAACATAGATTTAATTCTTTATTCTTTTCTTTCTCAAAAAAACTTAAAAATGCAATTAATCCTCAAACTTAAATATTTTCTCATTTTGACTTCTTAGTTCCTAATCTAGAAGATATAAAGCAGGTATCATTTTCCAAAAATAATAACTCGTTTAAGTATGATCGCCCAATGAATAAAAAATATACCTCATCCTTCCTCCCTTTGTCATCCTTCTGGCAAACTAAACCCTCCAGCCTCTGGACTTTTCTCTTCTCCTTTTTCAGTTTCTTCAAAAGAGAACTATTCGCATTAAACGAAAGTAACTTGAGCCTCTTGCTCTCTTCCAAAGCTCCCTGCATCGAAGTAACTTTCTCCTCTAGATCCGAGTTCCTCGTCTGGACAACTTTAAATTGTGCAATCATCTTCGCGAGTTGAGTCTGAAGTTGACAAATCGCCTCTTCCACCTGTCTCTGATTCTGCCTCGAAGTTATCAAAGAAGACTGAACAGCTTCGTTTTCAGATCTCAATTTCTCAGCATCGAAACGACTCTCCCTCAAATTTTCCGCCAACTTGTTCTTCTCCGTTTCGCACATCTGCATGTTATCTTCCATTGAAGAAATCAGAGCGCAGTGCTTTCCAAAGGCTTTTTCCATAGAAACCTTAGCAGATTCTGCACTTGCAAGCCTTTGTTCAAGCACATTTAACTGAGATTTGGTCTCTCTCAATTCTTCCTCCGTAGCTTCTAACTTTGTCGACAGATCCGGAGTTAACTCAAAAATTGGAACTGAAGAAACCTCGCTTTCATTTTGGGTCCTGTTACGAAGGATTTCCTCAATTCTTAATCGCAGATTACTATTCTCGTTCTGGAGAAGACCCTTTTCATCCTTGAATTTTGAAACCAAATCCGCGTACTCCTGGTTCACTTGCTTGGATTGAAGACCCGCTTCTGCAACACTTTGCTGTTTTTGTCTCAGCAGTTCCTTGTAGGTTCTGATTTCGATCTGCAAGACTTTTTGATTTGCCTGCATTCCGTGTAGTTGCTCCTGGTACCATTTCGTCGCCTTTTCAGCCGAAGCTAATCGATTAGCTGAATCTTTTAAATTATTCTCGAGTTTTAATTTCTCTTGCAATGCGGACTGTGTGTCTACATAAAGTTCAGTGATCTTGTCCTTTAAACCTTGATTAGCCGCGATTATCGAATTTAACTCTATTCTCGAGGTTTCCAGGTCGACTCGAAGACGTTCGTTTTCCAACTCCAAGGAAGCGACTCGTTTCGATAATTCAATGTTTGATAAATCTGGGGTGGAGAGGCGTAGTCGGAATTCGTCGTTTAATAGATGCAAGGAATCTCCGGATGTTACGGAATCTAGTTCACATCGAGAAGAGTCCGAAAAACTGTCCATGGTGTTTTTATAAATGACGGAATGACATCGATGAAATAACTGGAAAGAAAGTGAAATTACTAAAAAAGTTATTCGAATAAAACAATGTCGGAGAGAAGAAATTAATGAGAAATAGATTTATTAATAAATGAAAAAAATAGAAAAGAAAGAAACCTTTTCAGCAATAGTAACTGATTATAACTAACTAGCAAAAATAGTACGATAAGATATAATTAATAATTATAAATTAAAATTAATATTAAAATAGCTACAACGGCTTTCAGCAATTAGAAGAAAAAGTACTGAATATCTTCCATTTTTAACACTGATCCATTGTTAAGATATTTCTTTTTAGTTAGAAATTAGATGTTATTGAAATACTTTATCTGTTTGGTTGATAATCTAACTATTTATATTCTAAAATTGGTTCAAAATTAATTTTTTTTTTTACTGAAAATGTAACTATTTTATTTGTGAGCAAAATTTCCTTTCTTTAGTACAATATTTAACTATTTGGTTGAAAATTCGCTTTTTTGTATTGAAAACTAATTTTTTTAAATTGAAAATTCATAATTTTCATATTTATATTAGTTAATTTCAGCTTTACACCAATTACAGTATAATGGTTCAAAATTGAACTATGTGGTTAAAAATTAATTTTTTGGTTGAAGACTAATCGTTTTAGATCCAAAATTAATTTCTTTGATTTACAATTGAACTGTTTTGTTTAAAAAAGCCGTTGTGAGTAAAAATTAATTTTTACTACATAAAAACTACAAACTACATAATTTAAAATTACACATTGAAAATTATTTAGTTTTGAACATTTTTTAAAGTTTAATTTAAAAAATTTACAATTAAAAACTTAAATTTTTTTAATGTATTAATAAAATTTCTTAAGTTTGGTTGATTTTGGTTTTAAAAAATGTCAGATGTAAATCTTCAAAAATGCATACTTTTTTTTATTGCATATTGTCAACATTAAAAACTCTTCAATTCTATAGATTTACAATTTAAATTTACGAAAATTTAAAGACTCCCAATGGAAAATTCTTACCTTTTGAAAATATAGAATTACAAACTATTTTTTAAAAAGATTTATATCCTAAAGGTGCGTAATTTGAATAATTTTTTGAATCATTCATTTTTAAAGACTTACAACGAAAAATTCTTAATTTTCACAATTTTCAATTAAAAATTCTTAAACTTTAAACATTTACAATGAATTTGCATTTCAATTTTAAGGGTCTATAAATCAAGGTTCTAAAATCTGGATGAATTTCATGATTTTGGAAATCAAAAGACAAATCTTATTCTTGCAAAAGAAATAAATTTTCAACCAAATAAAATGAATTTTCAAAGAAATAGTTAAATTTTCAATAAAAAAAATGATATTGCAAACCAAGAAAATCAATTTGCTACCGAAAAAGATTAATTGAAAAAAAAAGAATTTTTAACTAAACAAATCAATTTTCAACCAAAAAGATAAATAAGCCACTAAGAAGATTAAATTCTACCACAAAAGACGATTTTTCAAAAACATACAGAAATTTTTAACTGAACAAGATACACTTTCAACTAGACACAGAATAGTTAACACTTCAGTTATGAAAATGAATTTTTACCTAGATAAAACGAGTTAAAAAACAGTTAAATTTTCAATCAAATAAATTAATTTTTAACCACATAGTTGAATTTTGAGCCATTATACTGTAATTGGTGTAAAGCTGAAATAAAATGAATATAAATATGAAAAAAGATGAATTTTCTAAAAAAAAATACAAATTTCAAAAAAATACATGAATTTTCAATTAAAAAAGATCAATTTTTAACAAAAAGGCCCATTTTCAACAAAATAGTTCAATATTTAACCGAAGAAATTAATTTTTGCCCAAATACAATACATTTTTTAACAAAATAGTTAAATTTTCAACCAAACAGATAAAATATTTCAACAAAGAGCATCTAATTTCTAACAAAAAATAAATAAATTAGATAAAAAGGTTAAATTCTCAATTGAATAATTAATTTGAAATTAGAAAATGCTAGATCTTAAAAAAAATGAATTTTTAACCAGAGAACTTGGCATAGTTAAATTTAAAGTTAAAAAATTTTTATTAAAAAAAAACCTTAATTTTCAACTAAAGAAATGAATTTGCAACCAAAAAGATCAATTGTCTACCAAACAAGGTCAATTAAAAAAAAATTGAATCTTCAAACAAATATTTTAAATTTTAAAGAAATTTTCAACTAAAGATATGAATTTTCAACCAAAAAGTTGAATAAGTCATTAAGAAGATTAAGATTCTACAACAAAAGATGTTTTTATAGCGAAATACCGATTTTTCAACTTTTGATTTTGAGTTAAAAAATTTTTATCTAAAAAAAAACTAATTTTAAAAATACAGTTAAATTTGGTACAGAAGAAATAAGTTTTTCTTTAAATAATGAATCATTAAAAAAACAGGAATTTTTATCACATATTTAAATTTTAAATACAACGGATTAATATTTTACCAAAAAAAGAATACAATAAAAGAAAAATAATAATTCCAAACTTTTTTTTAAAAATAGAAGAATTCTTAAATTAGAATCTTGAAATTAAGTCGTTAAAAGAATTAATTTTCAAATTTTCCACTGCGATTTTTAAAATTCAATCATCTTAATCAAAAGTGAAAAATTAAAAAGTTGAAAATCAAAAACATGATTTTATACTAATAAACTACTTTAACGCGACAGAAAGTCGCGAGATAAAAAGCAACCGGAAAGCAAGAGGAAACATAGGAGCTTCAAAGTCGAAAGAATGAATTAATAGTAGATAATTGTTAATAATAAATAGTAAAAAATAACGATCGATCTCAAGAGAACCACTGCTGATCAATGGTCTTTTTTGTTGTTTGTTTAAATCTACAATTTCTTACCTTCTTTTATCTGGCTTTCTTCGTTTTCTTCTCAGTAAAATGTGTGACAGCTGATGAAAATCACGGATAAGAATTCGATTCGCACTTTGAATACTTTATAGGATCCAACGTCATTACCGTAAAGACAGAAGCATAAAAAATTGACGTATGTTTACATGCTTCATTCGAATTTAATTCCATTTCAGTTGCACGAAATACCACAAAAATTTAACCTCAGTTTTTAAAAATTAGGACGCTCATAAATAATACTCGACGCCGTATTTCAGTTTGTATGAGCACAGATTTTAATCACAGCATTCAAATTATAAACAATATGCTCTGCGAAAGTCGTGACGTCATTTAGAAGAATAAAAAGTGCAAGATGAAGCGAGTGGGTGGAATGCGCACAAATGCGCAAAAGCGGTTTCAAGTCGTGGAGATTCGAGATATTTCCACGCAATTTATTGTTTTTGAGTCATAAATTAGGGGGGAAACACAATATGTATTTGTTTAATCAAAGATATTTGATCATTTACTCACTATTTAATGCACTTAACATAACCTAAAGGTCACTGAAAGGGCACTATATTTATTTTTTAAATATAATTTTCTTTAAATAAAAATGAATTGTTGTCACGCAAAAATTATTGTTTTAGTATGAGAGAAATTTTCTATTCACAATTACGAATTTATAAATAAGATGACTTTTTTTATTGATCGATAACAGGTGACAGATGTGAGAAAAATGACATTTGACAGATTTCAGTCAGAGATTTGACAGTCAGCAGGCAGTCAGGCTATCCAACATTGAGATACCAAACTTTGGAAACTATATTTGATATGAATTTATATTTAAAGACATTAATTATTAGGTTAGAATGTTCTATTTATTGTGTAATCAAAAATTACATATTTTTTATCAAAATAAACGGCAACTTATGTAATTAATTTAAATGAAATTGTTGTTTATGGATTGGCTATACTGAGATATATGTTCCCGCTAATATTCAAACTTCTTTCAGAATTACTGCAGTAATTAATGAATAAACTCTATACAATTATTTAAAATAGGCATAATACAAAGGGAGAATTGTCCCACAATAAAAAATTAATACAAGACCAAGTTGTCTACTTTAAAAAGAAAATTAAAACTCCATAATAATTAAAGATCATTATTTCTTACAAAAATGATTATTTCACAGATAATTTTAATATTTATCGATGAAATAACGATTGACCTTGAAGGAGAATTCGGGATTTAATTTTTTTCACCCTTTTTTGCCTTTTTTGTAATTGTTCTTCCAAAAGCAGAGGACCAATCAAAAAAGCCGTATCATTTCGCCAACTTTCGAACCTAACCTAAAAGGGATTTTGGCATTTGTCGCCTTCCGCTGACTCGCTGGGCGCAGTGGGGCGCAAGAAGCCGAAGACAAATTCGAGGGCATTTAAATAAACACAACAGTGCGGGGCACGCTGTTGTTAGACTTATTTACTAGTTCAATTTATCAAAGTTAGGCATAATTACACACTCAAAATGGTAAGTTGATTATTGTGCTTAAATTTATTAGAAATTTTCGAAAAAACGAAAGTGGCAGCTTCATGCTCGCGTGAACTAACCTCAAAATCTTTTAGGATGTGTTTCTCATGATTCGACGAAAGAAGATGACGATATTCACTGATGCGAAGGATAATACGACTGTTCTTGAGCTTAAAAAAATTATAGAAGGTGAGTAAATTATGGCAAATGGACTATTGGTTTTGTTATGGAGAGTTGAGGTTTGACAAGTCAGGTCAGAGTGTTACTAACCTGGATTATTTCGTGTTTTGGGGTCAAGATTTCACTTCATATTTCAATTGCTTTATTATTTATTTTATTAAATACATGGGTCTCTTGCAAATTTCAGTGCCACATTTTTATTTTCGAAAACAATTTGTTGATAATTAATTTTTTTTTTGCTTCAAAAATAATAAGCTGTATTTGTTTGGGCGGAAAATTTGGTGAATTAAGTATCGTTTTTCTGATATTGCTCAATGTCATGTATATATTGGTTTTACTTCAAGGTGTATATATTGTGTCTATTTTTGAAAATCAAATATTTTTGTAGCGTAGAAACATACATTCTCGTGCAAACTCTTCATTTTGTTATTTTTAGGAGAGAATTTGTTTGAAAAGAAATTCAAATTTGTATATAACAAAAAGTACTTACCTGGAATTTTCCTTTGATTGCAATAAAATAAATCATAAAAGTGTTTTTGTTTCATTACTCAGTCTCCACTTTTATGAAAGTGGTTCCTGTGAAATTTGGGTGTTTTTTTGGGTTCAAAAATTAATTTTTAAAGTATATTTAAAAAGTTTTCAAAGCAATTATTAATTTAGAAAAAACTTGAGCTTAAGAGATTTAGAATTTTTAAAAAGTTTAAAAAATAATGAAAAACTTGAAAATATTTCAAGAAATTTAAAACAAAGTGTAGATTTTTGAAGATTTGAAAAGAATAAAATAATGTTATTAATATTCCTAGGAAAATTGAAAATGATTTTTAGTTTGAAAAAATAACTCCAAG
This sequence comes from Druon quercuslanigerum, assembly GCA_010014905.2. Lineage (NCBI taxonomy): Eukaryota > Metazoa > Arthropoda > Insecta > Hymenoptera > Cynipidae > Druon > Druon quercuslanigerum. The sequence goes on along the minus strand of JAAAKG020060045.1, from coordinate 10,425 downwards.
TGATTATTTTTTTAAATTTCAAAAGGCTTCCAAAATTGTAAAAACATAATCTAGAGGATTTTAAAGCAATTTTGTTAATTTTGCAGGGTTTATTAAAAGTTTATGAAAAAATTCGAATAATTTTACAAGATATCTTGCAAGATATTTTACAAAGTAATCTTTTATTTGAGAAAAAAAGAATTTAAAGAGAATATTTAAAAAGATGTCAAAACAATTATTAATTTAGAAAAAACTCGTGTGCTCTTAAAAGATGTTTATAATTTCAAAAAGATGAAGAAATAATTGAAAATTTGAAAATATTTCAAGCAGTTTAAAACTGAATGTAGATTTTTGAAGATTTCTAACTAAAAATTCTAGCATTTCAGCATTTGGAGCGGCTTAAAAATAATAAAATAATTTTATTAAGATACCTAGGAAAATTTAAAATGTATTTTATTTGGAAAACCTAATTTTAATAAAATATCTAAAGGGATATCCAAATCTGTAAAAAATAATTTCCAAAAAATGTAAAACAAAATGTAGATTTTTGAATATTTTGAAATAAAATGTTGAAGCTTTTTAAAAAAATTTTAAAGTTTTCAAGGTAATAAAAAAAAATGTTCAAGATTCATGGGAAATTTTAAAGCGATTTTTAAATAAATATTCCAAAGGAATAAAAAGAATAAAATAATTATATCAAAATTCCTAGCAAAATTTAAAATTATTTTTATTCTGTAAAATGAATTCCAAGAGAATATTTTTAAAAAATTCAAAAGACTTCCATAATTGTGAAAAAAATAGTGTAGAAGATTTTAAGACAATTTTGTTAATTTCGTAGGTTTTATTAAAAGATTCAGAAAAAATTCGAATAATTTTAAATGATATTTAGAAGTTAAAACTTTTTTAAATTATTAAGATTTTGAAAGGATTCCGGAAAAAGTAAACCAAAATCTTGATTTTTAAACATTTTAAAATAAAATTTCTTTAAATTTTTATTGAATTTCAAAAATTTCAAGACAATAAAAACATTCTTAAGATTCATGGGAAATTTTATAATGATTTTTATTTAAAAAAAATAAGTTTAGGAGAATATTTAAAAAGATTTTCAAACTTTTAAAGAAAAAATCTGAATGATTTTAAGGCAATTTTATTAGTTTTTCAGGATTAATTACAAGTTTGAGGAAAAATTCTAATCATTTTACAAATGTTTCGAGGAGAGAACAGCTTGGTTTGTAACCGTTTAAAATCTTTAAAATTGAACATTGAATTTGTTAATCAAAAAGAGAAAGAAATATGTTTAAGAAAAAATATATACAAACAGTAATTATGATATGGAACAGGGAATTTTGGAATAGATTTCTGTCATTTTTAATTTGAAAAGGAAATTTTACCTAAAATAATGATTTCATATATAACTTTGAACAAGCAATTCTTAAAGAGAGTTACAATTTTGAGTTAGTCCAGGGAATTTACTAAAAAAATTTTAATTCTCAATTTTACCATATTTAAAAAAGATGTATGATTCTATCTTGGAAGATTGGATTTTCGAAAAAAATAATAATTTTGAGTTGGGTCACGAAATTTTTCGAAACAACGATATGTAATTCTGATTTGGATTAGAGAATTTAAAAAAATATAATTCAGATTTGGAAAAAGGAATTTTCTATAAGAATTATAATTTTGACTTTCATCAGTGAATTTTCGCAAAGAATTACGATTTTAACTTGGAAAAGGGAATTTTCCAAAAGATTTACGATTTTGACTTGGAAAAGGGAACTTTTTTGAAGTCTATTTTTTATTATTTGATTCTAAAATATGAGCATTTTTAAAGACACAAATTCAGTCTTTGCTTGTTCTTTCTCAAAAATAAAGTGTTTATACCAAATTTTCTTTCACCAATATGAAGAATAAGTAATTTATTATTGTAAAATGCAATTATTCTAAATCTTGCAATTAACCTATTATATGTAATACTGAATTGGATAAGAAAATTTTCGAAAAAAATTGTAATTGTAATTCTAGCTTGGAAGAGGATATTTTCGTAAAAAATTAGAATTCTGACTTGCAGCTGTAAATTTTCTAAAAGAATTGCAATTTTGACTTTTTTTTGACTGATAATTGAACTATTGCATTTTAGGTTTAAACTTGATATTTCTAGTTTGAAATTGAACTATTTGATTAAAAAGTTTTCTTTTTTAGTTGAAAATTTAACTAATTCGTTGCAAGTTCTTGCTTTTATTTAAATACCCGGCATTTAGTAGAAAATTAATCTTATTGTTTTAAAAATCATCTTTTTTGTTAAAAATTCCACTTTTTGGTTGAAAATTCAAGTATTCCAATTAAATATCCATCAATTGAATTGAAAATTAATCTATTTGGTTATAAATTAAAATTACTTAGTTGAAAGTTAAACATTATTTGTTAAAAGTTTATCTCTTTGGTTAGTTTTGGTTTTGGTAACTATTTTGTTGAATATTATTTTGATTTTTAGTTCAAAATTACTTTTTTTTTATTGAAAATTTAATTATTTTATCTTTGGTTGGAAATGTATCTTTTTGCTGAAAAATAAAACTACTCGTATGAAAGCTAAACTCCTTTGTTACGAGTTCATCGTTTTGGTTTAAAATTCATATTTATTTCAGTTGAAGAATTATTCCTTTCAAAAGATTAGAAATAGTTTATCCAGTAATATGAATTTTCGCTTAAACTTAAAAATAAGTCTAAACCCGTTTTATTTTAAAAGTTTCAAGGAAACAAATTTTTTTTAGGTATATGCTTTTGAAAATTATTATCAAAAATTGTTGAGCTAAAACTTTCTAGTTTATACAAATTTATAAAAATTAAAAATGTCTCATCGCTTATATTTTAGAATATTTAATTTTTAATAAAGTATAGGGCATAAACTTTATAAGTCAGTTTAAATATTGAAATTTAATATTTAATAAATATAATATTTAGATAAAGTTATATTTCTCATAAACCTGAAGTTCGCAGACTTTTTTTTTAATGGAAAAAAAATGAAACCTTCATCCAATCACCGACACTATGTTTGATCTCAGTGATCTCAGTGATTATTTTCGAATGAGGGTAATTTAAAGAAAAATCTCACAAATAATATTCTTTTTCAGGTATATTAAAAATACCACCTCTAAACCAACAACTATTTAACAAAGACAACGTGATGATGTCCGATGGTAAGTTTCTCTCCGACTATGGATTAACATCAGCGACCGCGAAGGCTCAAAGTCCTGCCCTAGTGGGACTCGCAATTCGCCAGGAAAATGGAGTCTTCGAAAACCTGGAAATGACTCCCTTTTCTCTGCCACCCGATCTTCCCGACGTCATGAAATCCCAAGAAACCAACGGACAGGAACAATCGCCTTGAGCAGTCTCAAATCGTGTGAAATGGACAGTGAAGTATATCATGCGATACTTCAAAAAAACATCGCCATTCAAACGGATTTCAGGAAGTCCACTCAAGCATGATGTGAATACTAGATGTACGCAAGTTTATGCCTGTAAAGTCCAGCTCTTGAAGGAGATACCGAGTAGTCAATGAAAATCGCAAATAATTTCTCTTGACAAACTTGGGTACATTTTTAATCAATCTAGAGTCACCTACCAAATACTTGGAACATTTCCCTCTCATCCGACATATTTTTTTCTTGTTACATTTTTCATTTTTAAGAATAAACTACTTGAATCTAGCTTGTTTATATTTTGGTTCCAGTATAAAAAGTTTCCTTTACGGAAAATGAGCTTTAGAAAACTTTTGAATTTGTCAATTCTAGTAGTTGATATTATGGAAACATAATGCTCAAAAGCTCTGCTCGGTTTTTGTAACATTGACTCTCTAGTTGCAATTTATGTACTCCTTGAAAATAACGGAATATTAATACTGTGAGTGACACATCCGCAGCTTCTGTAAATTGAAAATTCTATTTTATTTTTTAGTCTTTTGAAAAGTAACTTTAGCAAAACTTTAGTTTCTGTTAGAGTTGTAAATACATTTGGGATATTTAATTATTTTGATTTGATTTATATTAATTTACTGCATGATCATTAATCATTAAAGAAGCAATCGTGATTAAACGACTAAACAGGGTGTCGCGTTTTTTATCGTCGCTGATGCCAATGTGATACCTCGAAGAATAATAGAAATGCAATTAGTTTCTTTTGTACTTGCTGATTTGCTGTCGATTCTAGAGCATACTGGGAATTTAAAATACACTGACTGCTTTGCACTTTCGTAACGGTGCAAATTCGAGAATATATTTAAATTCTCGATAATATCTAGTTCATACTGAATCCAAACAATAAACAAGAAGTGTGAGTGCTTTGTGAATTCATGTAAAGAGATACGTAAATTTCCTTCTTGAGATTCAAGATTTGTTCAGAATGAATTGGGAATCAATTAAAAAGAGACGTGATAAAAAAAATCTTGTAAGTCTGCATCGATTTTATTCACTTTTTGATTCTGGAATTGAAACGAAACGTAAAAGAATGTAAATTTAGTGAAGTCCGAACCATAAATACAGATTATAATAATCAATTACAGTATAGTGTTTTTATCGAAAGAGGTTCACTAATTTATTAACGAATGCCAATGTATGAATCGTGGTTTTTATCGCCAGAGCTTATTCTGTAATTTTGATCTCGAGAGAATGTCGATCGTACAATTAGCAAAAAGCACTGACCTACGACTGATCTAAGTTATCAAAAATGGCTTTTTTCACCAGTAAATCTACGCGTTCGAACCAACTGGGCTCGCTGCTGCATTAAAGAAAAAAAGTAACTAACGAATTTCAGCAACATAATGAGAATTAGAACATTTGATTTATTCTTCCAGTTTCATCGTTCGGTTGAAGATTTGATTTCGAAATTATTCGCTAAATTAACCGATTTTTTGCTTTGTAATTGGATAAACAGGAGGTGCCTTTAAGCGAATTTCTCTGTAAATTATTATTAATAAACTTCGTAAGCAGTAATTTAAAAAAAACTACATCTTAAGTTGTACAATATAATTTCTGGTCTTTTCTCTCGCCTCATTATTCTTAAAAATAAGTCGTTAGCGCTTTTTTAGGTTGAAAGTAATTATGTAACTCGAGAGAATAAAATTATTAGATATTTATTAGACTTGTAGTTTCCACCACAAAAGAGGGTCATTCACGAAATCTTTAAATTTAAAACTTTAGGGCGGATTAAAATTGGTACTTTTTTTAATTAAGTGCAAAAGTGATTTTTTGTTATTTCTTCAGTACTTTTGGAAAGATAATTAAGAGTTTTTTCCAGAAGATTTATATTCGTTCGAAAAATAGTTCTAATAACTGCTGTTATTGCTGAAAACGAAAGGATATTTTAATATATTTAATTTTGAACTATTTTAATGGAGATATCTTGTCTCTTACTAGTGGGAATTATTTTATCGTTCTCGACATAAATGCATAGTCGGTACTTATAATTATACCTGATTGTGGATCGAATTCTGGCATTTAAATATTAATGGTCAGGGAAAATAAAAAATTGGTAAGGAAAAGTCAGAGTACTTTCAAAAAATGAATATTGTGTTAAAAAGTAATATTGTCGTACTTTTAGATTGAAAATTAATCTTTTTTGGTTGAAATTGAACTTTTTTTGTTCAAAATTCTATTTTTTTGTAGAAAGTAATTATTTTCTATTCACAAAATATAAATATTTGTGTAGATTATTCAACTGTTTGGTTCAAAATGAAACTATTTTATTCTTAATGTCACTATTTGATTGAAAACTCATCTTTCTTTGTTGTAAGTCGAAATTAAATTGAAAAGTCAACTTTTATTTAGTTAAAAATTCAAATATTTAACTGAAAATTCGCATATTATTTAAATTTTCAACTATTTGCTTGCAAGTACAACCGTTTCGTTGATTTTTTTAAATTTATCTTTTCAAGCTAAAAAGTGAACTCTTTTCTTAAAAACTCATTTTTTTGGTTGAAAATTCAACTATTTGGTAGAAAATGTAACTGTTTTTGATTTAAGTTTAATATTTTCTGTTTAAAAATTCGAATAATTGTTTGAGAATGTAACTATTTAAATTGTAAATTCAAGTACCCAGTGGGGAAAAAATTACGGATGTCCTAGAGACGTCTTTTATAACATGTCTTTTCGACATCCTAAGGATGCTCTTAAGAAGTTTAATGTCAAATCGAAAGATGTCCCAAGAACGTCCATGTCTTTAAGACGTCTTTAGGTCATCTTTAGGACATTGGACGTCTTATAGACGTTGATTGGGCTGATATTTTGTTCAAAATTTGATTATTTGGTTGTAAATGCAACTGTTTGAATGAAAATTAATATTAGAAAAACTCTGTTCGAAAATTTATATTTAATTGTAAATGCGATTGTTCAATTGGAAATTGTCTTAATTAAACTTTTTTGTGTAAAAATTAGAGTAATTGTTTAAAAAACTAACTTTTTAGGTTGTAAATTCAAATAATTGGTTAAAAATTAAACTATTTTGTGGAATAATTGACTTTTTGGCTTCATAGTTCAACTATTTGGTTGTAAATTCAACTGTTTAAATGAAAATTACTATTAAAATTAAAAAAAAACTTTGAAAATTCATATTTAATTTTAAATGCGATTGTTGATTTTTTTAAATTCAAGTATTTAGTTAAAAATTCTAACATTTGTTTGAAGATCCATATTTTTTATTGTAAATTCAAGTATTTTGTTACAAAATCAAACATTTGATTGTAAATTCAGCTGTTTAAATGAACATTACTATTAGAAAAAAACTCTTTGAAAATTCATCTCAAATTGTAAATGCGATTGTTTAGTTTGAAATTGTGTAAATGCAACTTTTTAATTGAGATTGCAACTGTTTTCGGTTTAAGTTTAATCTTTTTTGTTTAAAAATTCTACTAATAGTTTGAAAATCTAACTTTTTAGGTTGCAAAAACAACTATTTTGTAGAAAAATGGTCTCTTTCGTTTCATAGTTCAACTATTTGGTTGTAAATGCAACTGCTTAGTTCAAAAATTGATTTTTTTATTTACTTGAACAATTTACTTAAAAATTCGAACATTTGTTTGAAAATGCATCTTTTTCTATTGTAAATTCAAGTATTTTGTTAAAAAATCAACTGTTTGGTTGTAAATGCAACGGCATGAATGAAAATTACTATTAGAAAAAAACTCGTTAACAACTTCATATCAAATTGTAAATGTGATTATTTAGTTGGCAATTGTGTTAATTCAACCTTTTAGCTGAAAATTGAACAGTTTTTGGTTTAAGTTTAATCTTTTTGTTGAAAAATTCTACTAATTGTTTGAAAATCTAACTTTGGATTGTAAATTCAAATATTTTGTTAAAAAATTGTCTCTTTGGCTCATAGTTTAACTGTTTGTTTGTCAATGCAACATTCTAGTTGAAAAATGGATTTTTTTTATTAAATCAACTATTTAGTTAAAAAATCGACTATTTATTTGAAACTCCATTTTTTAGGTTTTAAATTCAAGTATTTTTACTTTAATTCAACTATTTCGTTGAAAAATTGTCTCTTTGGCTTTATAGTTTAACCATTTGGTTGAAAATACAACTGTTTGAAGGAAAATTACTATTTAAAAAAAAGTCCGTTCAAAAATTCATATTTGAATGTAAATGCGATAGTTTAGTTGTCTTTTTTTAAATTAAAATATTTGGTCGAAAATGCAACAGTTTTTGGTTGCAACTTAATATTTCTTGTTTAAAAATTCAACAATTTTTTTGAAAATCCATCTTTGTCGGTTAAAAAATCTATTTTATTGAGAATTTCTCTCTTGTTCTTTATAGTTTAACGATGTATTTGCGATAAATGCAAATTTTTTTTTAATTAAAAAAATTTGTTAATAAAACTATTTGACTGAAAATTTATATTTTATTGTAAATAATGCAACTGTTTAGTTGTAAACTTATTTTTGATTGAAAATTTCACTATTTGTTTGAAAATGCATCTTTCCCAGTTTTAAAATGATCTTTTTAATTCAAATTCGTCCATTGGTTTAAAAATACACTTTTGTATAAGGTAGAAAATTTAAGAATTTGTGTAAAAATTAAACTATTTTGTTAAAAATTCGTCTGTTTGACTTGAAAGTTTAATTATTTGGTTGTAAATGCAATTATTTCCTTAAAAATTACTCGTTTTTACAAGATAAAACTATGTTTTTGAAAATAATATTTTTTGTTGAAAGATTAACTTTTAAAAATCATCAGTTAACATTTTAAACTGTCTTCTGAGAAATTCATCTGTTTGGCTTGAAAGTCTAATTTATTAAAAATGTAACTTTTTTTGTTTAAAGTTTAATCTTTTTTTTTTCGAAAATTCAACAATTTGATTGTAAATGCAACTGTTTCGTTGAAAATATCATTTTTTTAATAATTCAACTATTTCACTGAAAATTCATCTTTTTTGGTTGAAAATTATTATTATTATTATTTCCTGAATTTATTTTTGAAAAATTATTATTCTCATTGAAAAAGTTTTTATATAAACAGCGATAATGACTTTAGTTTAAATTATTAAAAATTAAAAAGAACCCAGCAGTAACAACTGAAGTTCCAGAGCATGTTTAAATTTGTTTAAGAATTTAAAATCCGATTTAATATAATATTATAATATTCCCAAATCATTTTTATTCATGCTCTATAATATTTTGTTTAAAAAATAAAAATTTGACTTGTAGTTTCTTTCTGTTTTTTTGTCATTCTCAACAATTTTGAGTTTGAAGCTGTAAGGTAAATTATTTGAATAATATTCGAAGAATGGTGGTAATAAAACTATTAAAATTTTTTTTTTATTTACATTAATACTGTTATTTTTAAATTAAGTAACAAAGTGACTTTTTTTATTTCCTTAGTAACTTTGGTAAGTTAATTGAGTACTTTTTCTTTTCGAGCAGATTTTTTTGCTATCATCGCCTGGATAAAATCGTTATAAATGTGTTTCTTTCCTGGAACGTAGTGACCACCTTCGTGTATAAAATACTTTTTTTGGTCGGAAAATCGTTCGAATAACTCTGCTGCCACTGCTGAAATCGGAAAGATATTTTAATATATTTAATTTTGAATCGTTTTTAATAGAAAGATATTCTTTTCTTACTGGTGGGAATTATTTTGTCGCCCTCGCCATAAACGTGCAGAGTTGGTAAGTCGAATTTTACGTCATTGTAGTAAATTGCGTGTGGCTCACAAAGTGACTTAAACCCGGAAACCAGGATCGCAAAATCAAACTGGATGGGGGAAACTGTAAAATTATAAAATTTCAATTATACTAACAAATCTTCGCTAAACCTTAGTTCCAATAAAAGAAGAAATAACTAACAAAAAAGAGGAATAATAAAGGTGGTTGCTGGAGCGGAAAGTGGAAGTGAATTCATTTTTTGACCATGAATTCTACAAATTTTCAGAAGAAAAATCTATCCAATCATTTGAAATAGCATAAATTTCATCTCACATTATATGCACTTTCAAATAAGTTGGATTTCACTTTTTTTTTAAATTTTAAGTTCAAGTGTTAACTTTTTTGATTGTGAAATCCTTCAGTTCATAATGTGTACTTCTAAAATTTTTGAATATTTTTAAAAATAATTCGAATTTTTCCTAAAACTTTTAATAAATTCTGCAAAGTTAAAAAAATTGCCTCAAATTATTCCAGATTATTTTTTACAATTTTGGAATCTTTTTAAATATTTTCTTGAAATTAAATTTTCATAATAAATATGATCTTTAATTTCTTTTAGCAATCTTAATAAAAAATTAGTATTCTTTTGAAACCTTTCAAAATACTTAACAGGCTTCTGATTTCTTTGTTAGAAATCTTCAAAAAACTACATCTTCTGGAACTTTTTCTAAATTAATATTGTTTAATTGTTATTTATCAAAATTTGTTTTCTTTTTTTGAAATATTATATGCTCTATATTATATACTCTTAAAATTATTTTATTTTAAATAAAAAAAACTCTTTAAATTTTCCAACGAATCTTAAAAAAAAATTTGTTTTATCTTAAAAGCTTTCAAAATCTTCAAAAATCTATATTTAGTTTTAGCCTCTTTGGAATCTTTTCAAATTTTCAATTATTTTTGCAATTTTTCAAAAATTCCAATTATTTTTTTAAATGATTCAAATTTTTCTTAAACCTTTAATCAAATCTTAGAATAAATAAATAAAAATAAAAATTATTAAAAGTTTTAGAAAAAATTCTAATAATTTTAAAAGATGATTGGAATCTTTGAAAAAATTTCAAAAATAATTGACAATTTGAAAATATTCAGACAAACGAAGAACAAAATGTAGATTTTTGAAGATTTTAAAATAAAATTATTAAAATTTAAAGTGATTTTTTTATTTAAAAGAAAATAATCTTAAAAGTATATTTTAAAATATTTCAAAACAGAAACAAATTTTTATAAATAACAATTAAATAATTA